>JAXCLO010000013.1:23689276-23702636 GCA_035583995.1 Arremon aurantiirostris
TGCATTTTGTTCCTGAGGTCTCCCAGCTTCTCAGGAGGAAAAATCCTAAGGAAAGGATTTTTCATAAAAGATGTCTGTGACACATGTCCACACTTTTTACAGGAATTTTTATCCATCAGGGAGAATCCACAGAAAAAATAATCTGAGACAACACAGCACCAGGGATTATTTGCCAGGAAATCCCCGTGGAAAGGGTGGAAGGGGAAAAGGTGGGGCTGAATCTCAGTGCAGAGACAGTGAGGAGGCAAAGGGTGCTCTCCTGCTGCCTATGGGCCTCTCCCCTCAGCAGAGCTGAGCCACAGGAAGCCACAGACACTGCACTGCATGATGATAAACAGAATAAACTAGAAAAGCACTAGGTCCTGACCAATTTACCTCATATCAATTCATTCTTACATAGAATCACAGAATGGGGTCAAAAGGAACCTTAAAGAACATGCAGCTTCAACCCCCCTGCCACTACAAGCCTCTAACTGCTGAATTTTAAGGAAAGTAGATAAACAGTGAACTTCAGGTCATCCTTGACTACGGCCCAAAAGTACACAAGCATTTATACAGTCTCCTTGACAAATTTTCTGTGGGAGAAAACCAAAACCAAACTCCACAACCTTTCACCCTAAAGTGAACAGTATAACAAATGTGAGCTTGATATGACTGGAGAGATTTTTCTGGCTTCCCAAACACGTCCCAGAACACCCTGCCTGCCCCAGAAAAGTCCATACAATCAGGCTTTAAAGTTCTGATGTTCCTGAAGAAAAGCCACATAAAGTTCCTACTGAAAAAACCTGCTCTTGGTTTCAATCTTTGTGGCACCTGACCTCTGCTCAGCTGGGCTAATGAGGTCACCTTGCCAAGCAAATAAATCAACATCTCTGCTCTGAAGTGAGCAGGGCACCATTGATTTACAGCTCTGGTTTTGGGCCATGGAAAATAATCTTTAGGCTGTGAGGGCTACGCAATTCTTACTGGTGAGATCTAGAAAGCAGTTCTAACATTATGTTACAAAGATTTATTTTTAACATTTCAGCTGCAGAGTAAGAGTCCTCTCTGCTTTCCAGTTCACAAATAACAGAATCTTTTCAAACTCTGCTGAAATATATGTAAACCAGGTGATAGTGAACCGGGTGAGAGTATTCTACCAGCAGATGGATGGACAAAGCAATGCTTTGACATCTTTCAGAAAATTAGTGAATGCTAAATAACCTAAAACAGAAATCGTTTTAGTGTTTCTTGTTTCTTAAAGTTTTTGTTTCTCTCCTTCACATTCACAAATGAAACACATTTCCAGCATAAAAATCAGCAAAACGGAATTATTTAGGTCATAACATTTGTGGCTTCTTAAAACACACCCAATAAAGCCTGAATCTCTCATTCTTTGGAACATTTTCTCCTGAAAGCTGTGGCTTGATACTGTAAAGAATCATCTATTTCTGCTTTCCTCTCTCATAACAGCTGAACCCAACACTGGAAACAAAACACCAAAACTTTCAAACCCAGCAGAAGGCAATGCTTTCTGAATTTGTGCCCAGCTTGTGAGACTGAGGAAATTCTGCTGCTCCTGGCAGCCCAATGGGCTTCAGCTTGGCTGGTTCTGATGGGGTGCAGGGCTCAGAACCCCTGCCCTCAGCTCCTCTTTCACAGGAAGAGAAATTCCCAAACCCCCCTCCAGTGCAAAACTCTTCTTCTGTTTTGTCTCTGGAACCTGCAACATTATCAACAGAGAATGCCAAATATTTTAATTAAAGAGTGCCTGGAAACAGTTTTTGGTTTGGAATTGAGCACTAGAATGTTGTTTGCAACCCAAGACTGCAGAACTCTGTGCATGTGACACTTCAGATAAAATGGGCTGTAATGAAAAACTGTTCTCATTTAATTCCATCAATTCACTCATTTCTGATCATTCAAGTTAGGGAATATCTGTGAAAACATCACCATCCTCTTAATGGTACTGACTCTTTGAAAGCACTACTCCATGAGATTTGCAAAACATCACAGATTGAACATAATGGCAATTAAACATAAATGGTAATTAAACATAAATGGTAATTTGGATTAGGTCCTTCTCTTCAGGTCCTGTAGGTCACTCTTGAGTGGGCCTGCTAATGTGAGGCCATTTTCCTGAATGGAAATACAGACTCCATAATTGGGGTTTATAAACAGCCCAGACTTTAGGGGGAGAAAAGGCAAACAATGTAAAAGGAAAAATCATGAAGTAGTTGCAGAGGCCAAACATTTCTAGCAGTATTTTTCTAACTTCTCCTCCTTATTTTGCATTTTTCAGCAGAAGCAAGCTGGAAAATGTAAACTGATGCCAAAGTTTACTGAAAGGGTACTTGATTCTGGTGCAAGTGGCCCTAAGATGTTGCTGACAACAATAACAATATTACCTAATATTGACAGTACATGTTGAAAGCATGTGTTCTCCTCCAGATGACACAACATTTACACAGACTGAAAGCAAAGAGCACATTGGACCCTGATGAAAGAAAGGAAATTAGAAAAAGAGGAAGAAGGAAACAAAGAAAATACAAAAGTGGCGTGGATAAATGTTTTATCAAATAAGTAACCTTTAAAAAAAGGGATTTTTTTTTTCTTAAACACACAACAGATTTGTAAATTATATTAAGGCATAGTCTGACTGTATGGCACATGAAAAAGATGCCTGAAAGTGTCACATTCAGGCAGGTTCCATGTTCTGAAAATCCTGCTGGAACTGCTGAGGAATATCCATTTCTGTCTTTGCTTACAAAGGTAACAACATAAAATGTGCCTTGCTCACCTGGCAGTCAGGGAGCCAATATATGGAAGGCAAACAATAATTCAGCTTTAAAAGATAAATATCCAGTACAGATGGGAAAATGAGGGATTGGTTTTGTATTTTGTTGAGGGGGTTTTATGATTATTTGGGGGGCTTTGGAGGGAGGTTTTCTTGTTTCATTTACTTTTAACTATTTCTTGTTACTTATTAACTATTCTTATATATATATTATATATATATATATATATATATATAGATACCTATATTTATATACATTATATATATATTATATATACATATATATATATACACACACACACACACACACACATATATACATATATACACACACTTATTAACTATTTCTTGTTTCTAACAGAACCAAAAGCAGGTACAAGCAAAAAAGGAATGGAGGGGTTTTTTCTGCTCCTAATGTCTTATAGTCCTCATGGTACCTTGTATTTAAATATTCCCTTTCACACACAGCTAAAAAAGGCAAAAGTAAAGGCAGACATCTCAGAGGAAGGCAATGCTCCAGTTAGCCAGAACAGGGAACTCCTCTTCCCCTGCAGGAGCAGGCATATGGCAGGGTGGGATGGAGCCAGCAGAAAACTGAGCCTGGCCCCTCATTCAGGGGAGGAGGCATTTTTGGCAGGCAGCAGAGCCCAACTGCAGAGCTGAATCACCCCCTCCAAGTGTCTGATGCTCTGTGCTGACAGCAAACAGAGACCGTGGCCAACAGGCTCCTAAATCACTGCCCTCAGATAAGCTGCTAAAATTAGGAAAGGGGAATTGAGGCAACATCCAGGACAGCAGAACGATGCACTAATGCAGCAGAGGATCTGAAAAATACAAAAAGCTAAAGCTGAAGGCATCCAAGGTGTGACTGGGATGGCTGGAGAGGCTCTGAGGACAGCCAGCCCTCTGCTCCCCAGCACAGCCAGAGAAGGGGCCATGGTGCTGCTCCTGCCCACAGTGTTTGAGACAGGAAAGCTGGTCTTGCATGGCACAAAATGATGGCAGACATGCCTTGCTGGCTGCTGAAATACTCCAGGCCAACGGATTCCTAAATCCCTTCACAGGAAGGGAGCAGCATGAGCTCCTGGACAAACACATTTGGTTCCATCCATTCCCTCAGTGGCTGCGGGAACAAACCTGTGCTGGAGGAGCCAAGGGGATGGGCTCACAAATCAAGCATTGACATCTCCAGAGTCCCAAATTCTGCTCTGATGGTTGTGCACAGGGAACAGCAAAGCCACCAACACCCACCCACAGGGCAGCAGTGACCTGCCAAGGGATCATGTCCTGCCCATGAGCAATGAGACAGGGAGCAGGAGCCCTAAATGGAAACCCTAAAAGGAGGATGAGCATAGACTGAGCTGCTCCAGAAGCACTGCAGCTCTCCCAGTGTGGGGCTCAGCAGGAAAAAGGGATGCCTTGGAGGGGCTACCAACAACAGAGGCTACATAAAGTTAAGAGAATAAAAGCAGGTATTTATTAAAGGCCTTTGATAGATACACCCTGGGCAGTCACAGCCCCACAGAGGCTACACCCAAGCTGGACAATGGGCACCAGCTTTTCAGACAATTGTAAGTTTGGTCCATTTACATATCAGGGGTTAATTCTCCAATTACAGCCTCAGGTAATGAAGTCATTTACCCCCAGTTTGCTCCCCCCACATCACCTTTGTTTGTACTTTTTGTACTTTTATACTTTTTGGGGCCTGAGGCTGTGGGGTGTCCTTGGATCTCAGGCCCAGAGGGATTGTCTGGTCTGACCAAAGTGTGAGGACAGTAACTCACACTCTGTGTGGAGTTTGGAGTGATGCACTGATGCAGCACAGGATCTGAAAAATACAAAAGCTAAAGCTGAAGGCACCCAAGGTGTGAGTGGGATGGCTGGAGAGGCTCTGAGGACAGACAGCTCGAGAAGGGGCCATGGTGCTGCTCCTGCCCACGGCAAGGAGGAGGCTGCAATCCTGAGATTCCAGCTCCTCTGGCTCCCAGGGAGCCTGGGCAGCCCCTCTCTGCAGGGTCAGACCCTACACACACCATATTTCCTCTCCAGTTTCCCTTTTGGTTGGCACATTCCACAGAAATTGCCACTAGGAGCACAGAAATGTGTCAGCCTTTCCCATCAGCTCTCACTCCCCTCCTGAAGTACAGGAACACTTATTTCCCTTTTGGATCTGGCATATCATTAGTGTCTAATATAATGCATAAAAGATTTTTGATAAAATATGATTTGGCCTGAAGCATACTTTTATTAAAAAGCTTAACTCTACTATATGCACAAGCATTAATAAAACACCAGATTATAATTAAAAAGAAAATATCCAAGTTTCTGCAATGTCCTTAAAACTCCCACACACTTTTGTTGTTTTCTTTGGTTTGATATGTTGGGGATTTTGTTTGTTGGGTTAGTTGCTTTTAAACAAATAAAGTTGGTCAAAACCAAGATGTTTCCCAGCACTGCCTTCTCATCGTGACAGTTAACTTTAGCATATATATATATCTTGCCTGAGCTGAAGTTATTAACTGGAAAAATGAACAAAGTTTCTATTTGTCAACTCCTGAGTGAAGGAAATGCCAAGTATTGCTTTGTCTGAGGATAGTTTGGAACACCTCTGCTCTGGGAAATCTTGGTTTCTGGTCTGGAGGGAAGATGAGAGCTGGAGTTCATTTGATCCCTTTCCAGACAGGGTGTCCAATAAATGCTATCAGCCCAAATCTAATGGAAACAATCTCACAAAAAGATCTGTAGCTCATTCTGACAATTCATATCATGAAACCTTTTTTATGCCACAGAAATTACCATTTCTTTTGATTTTTTTCCCCTAAAGCAGATTTTTCATCTTATTAAAAATCCAATGTCAGCTGTTCAATGACAGCAGCCTTCTTTCAGTGCAGTCTCAGTCTAAGAAAAGTATTAGTATGGATTAAAAGCATATGGTGGAGCAGGAATTTCTGCATGTTCTACCTTAGGCCAGCCACCTCCCTGCTCTGAGTGTCACCCTGCACTTAATTAGAACTGAATCAAGACTATTTGGTTGTACTTCAAAGTGCATCTCGAAGGTAAACAGAACACCCTCCCATTTTCCTGAGAAACTGATATTCCCACAAGCTGCC
Organism: Arremon aurantiirostris; assembly: GCA_035583995.1. Taxonomy (NCBI): domain Eukaryota; kingdom Metazoa; phylum Chordata; class Aves; order Passeriformes; family Passerellidae; genus Arremon; species Arremon aurantiirostris. The sequence continues at coordinate 23,695,163 of JAXCLO010000013.1, forward strand.
CAAGGCTACAAGCCCTGGCTGCCAAACCCAGGGTCAGCACCAGCCCTGTGCCAGAGAAAATGCTCAGCCTTGGATTGCTCTGCAAGCTCCACGTTCATTCTTCATAAAAAAGGGATGAAATAGAATTACTTATCTCTGAGGACTCCTGTGGTCTATAAATAACATTTCTGCACTGCTAAGTCAGAGCAAGCCTTGCCAGGGATGGCAGAGGAAAAGCAGCAGTGGAAAAGCAGCTCCTTTTCTTTTGCTGTGTTGGTTGGACACACTTTTATGGGTAAAGCATGTTTTTAGTCTCAAAGAGTAGGCAAAATGTGCAATGCCAGCTGTGTACAACACCAGCTTTGTGGGCAGGGATGCTGCCAGCTGCCTGCCTGCCTTCAGAAGCATGTAACAGTAGAAGGATATTTTCTGGAAGGAAAAGTTCAGATTATTTTACAAAACTGTTTCATTTTCCCTAACTTTTCACAGATGCAGAAGTGTGCAGACATTTTTCAACATTTGCTTTCAGATGAATGCCATTTCACCTCACACACCAACTTCTGGCCAACGCTGTCAGATTACACATTCTGGGACATTTGATGCATTTATAGCATTTTGCCTGCTCTTTTAGACTAAAAACATGCTTTAACAATGGATGTGTGTCCAACTCAGCAAAAAAAGGAGCTTTTTTCCTCTGCTGAAAGATTCCCAAATGGACAGACTCATTGGGGTTGGTGTGAGACCCTCCACTCTTATTTCTCTCTGGCTTCTTGGTAGCCACAACCCCAACTTAAACAAGCTTGCTGAAAATTGCATAGGCAATAATTTTTGCTCACTCACACTGAAATGACAGAAAAAAACCCTTTGATTTCTTTTTTGTCAGCTGCACTACAGAAAAAAAACAATACACCAACAGAGACAACAAGGAAAATCATGAAAAGGAGAATGTGTGCACTTCTAAATACACCAACAGAGACAACAAGGGAAATCAGGAAAAGGAGAATGTGTGCACTTCTAAATACACCAACAGAGACAACAAGGAAAACAAGGAAAATTTTTTCTCCAAACAAATGTAATAAAATACTGCATCAAATATTTTCTCTCATAAATTTCTTCCATTTTCAGAACTGACTGAGTTTTAATCTGTATGTTTACAAGTGTAGTGCATCCCACAGACACTAACAGAAAATTAAAAGTAAGAGGTGCTAATACAAAATTAAAAGTAATAGAAGCCCTTTTTGTGTTAATCTGTTCTCAGAGTGGCACAACTGAAGCAGGAGACAGCAGCACCCACCTCTCTGTGCTGTTCCTGTGTTACAGAATGCCCAGTATCCCAAGCCTGTCCTACAGCTCTCCCAGAAGTTTTTCTAATTTCTCCACGCTGGTTCCCCCCCCAGGATAGCATTTGGAGAGCAGCAAAGAAGCAGCAGGGTGAAAAATCACTGCACTGAAGCCCAGCTGGAAACTTGAACAGCCCATCTTTGGCTAAGCCTGTTCTGCTGTGCAGCAATTCCAGCAATATAATAAGCTGTTTTCTTGTGCCCTGACACAAAACGTGTTTTCAGACATGGTGCGAAGAGTTACAAAGAGGCATAAACTTCTTCAGAACAATCATAGGCTAGAACATTGATAGTGAGGTTGTTTTATTAAATACCACTTCAGCTCAGTCCCTGATCCTACAGTGTGTGTGAGGAAATCCAAGTTCTGACACCACCTCTTAAAACTACAATTTACCAATAATTTACTTAAATTCCATACCCTTAACAGAAAGCTAAATGGTTTTATCCACACAGAATTTGTGAACTTCACAAGGATGCAATAATTAACAGCAGAGGCATCTGAAAAGATTTATACTAAAGCCATATGAATCAACTTTGAAACTAGAAACAGCAAGCAGAGCAAACAGCAGTGTTCTGAGCAGCTGAGTGAGTGTTCCAGTGTGGATTGGGAATTTTTAGGTAATGCCTCCTGTAAGTGTGATTGCCAATTCTAACAGCAGCAATGCATCACTTCTGCAATGAGCAGATCATGGCTGTCCTGATAAAGCACAGGATGAACATGTACTGGGGAAAAAACGTCCTGCAGGTCAAGCTCTGGGGATGAGAGACAGAGATGAGAGTTATCTGACTGAGGTGGTAGTTAGGTCATGGCAACATCAGGAACACAAAAGAAATCTTTTCACTCCCAAATGGCCACCAGTGACAGGACAGAAGCATAAAGGTCATATTCAGTGGAAAACATACTGTGAATCACACCAAACTGGAATTCCTTGACTCTGATTCCCTTACTGCTTCAAGTGCCCTAAATCTGGAACCACAAACAACAGAACCAGCCACCCCATCATCTTCTTGCTGTCTGCTCCTTTTCTGTGGAGAAGCTGCATTAGCTTCACATCTGGCCTCCAATTCTAATATTTCAGTGCCATTTTCTGGGCTCTGGGTCTGGTTTGGGGCCTGCCTGGTACAAGCAGAGGATGCTCTGTGCCTCAGTGGCTGATGAACACTAGGGAATTATCTCTAACAGCATTAAACTTCTGCATGAGGATCTCCCACTGCTGCTACACCCTGAAAGCTGCCAAAAGCTCAAGGACTGTGACCCATCCAGCCCCAGCACACAGGCACTAAACACAGCTCTCTCTGATCCTGTTTGTTCTCCCACAGTTCATCCTCCCAGTGGCTTTCCTTTTAGGAAGCTCCCTGATATTTTCACCAGGACCTCTGTTAGCAGAAGAGAACAAGCATCACTCTTTGGAACACCACTAAATAACCACAGTGCAGACACTGCTTGGTGCTCACTCCATTTGTATTATGAACAAATCGTGCAAGCAAGAAGGAGGCACAAAACATCACCAAAGGTCCAAGCCCAATGATGATATATTTATGGCAATGCCTCCAATTCATCACCCACCTGTCCAACAGGTCATGAGAAGGGATTTATGTGAAAATAGCCACAATTCCAGGGAGTGGGATGGAGAGAGGATCCCCCTTTGCTGGGAAACCTGATCTTCACCAGACTGCAGGAACAAATGCAGTTTGGATAAATTCAGTGGTCTGTGATTTCTGTGTTTCTTGTGCTCCTACATGCTTTGTGTTGGGTTTTTCTTTCTATTTGATACAAGCAGCTCAGGATAAATGGAACTGGCAGAATGGGTCATCCCATGTTTTCCTTTCCATTCGGCTGACATGCTAATTTTGTGGAACACAAGAAATGAACAGCACTTTCCAGATGTATAAAATTGGGTTTTAACGACCAAGTAAGGCAGGAATTTATTTTTTTTTATGGGATCACAGTTTCCTCAATTAAATTTTAAGAGAATTCAGCTTTGGAAACATTGAAGGCTGTATTTTACAGTTCTCTGAGGGGAAAAAAAAAAGTGAGGTGGGAGGATGTACGCCTATTTTCAAAGTCCAGAGTTAACAAAGCATTACTTGAAATTCAGTGATTTTCAAGTTGGTTGTTCATGTCTGCTTAAATGCCTGTGGATAAGTGTGCTGAGCTCTGTAATACATTCCAAATGGTCAGTGCTGTTATGATACCCTCACAATTACTGCACTATATGACAGATTAAATCCACTTTTAAGAGTTGTAGAAAGGAAATATTCTTCCCTTTTCTGGCTAAGACAATTTTTCATGTCACAACTCCACCCTACAGCTCAAAAGGAGGGTAGGGGTCTGTACTGAAGGTGCTCTGCCACATAGAGCCCAAAAGCTCTGCCACAGGTGGGCCCAGCCTGAGCTGGTGGAGCTGCACAGGGCACTGAAGGGGTTGAGCTGGTGTGAGTCTGTCCGAATTTCCCCTCATCTGCCTCATGATCGTCATTGGGGCACCACTGAAGAGAAGATGCCCCTGTCTAAAATCTCTGGCTCCAAAGGAGAAAGTCATGTGCCTGAGACCTGAGAGCGTTGCTAAGTTATTGTTTTCACAGGTGTTGTTTGCTGTATGCTACACTAAGCCCAAAAGGGCACCGTGCCCTTTTTGCAACAACAGCCTTGGGAGCTGTCCCACCTCTCGGCCTGCCTGGACTTCTCCTGAGTTTTGGGTGGTCTCCCACAGCAGACCCTCACCTGTTTTACAACACCATGACAGACAGACTGAGATGTAAGGAGCCTCTCCATCAAGGACTGAGACATGGAACCCCCATGTGAAATGGCCCCTCTGCTCCTTCCAAGGACTGGGACTGACACCCCAGACGGGGCAGGTGTGTGGGGGAGGCAAGCTGACCAAAGCGAGATGGATGCTGCAGGTTGTGACCACTGGACCAAGAAAACAATGGCTCTCATTTCCTGCTGAGAACATGGATTACCTGTTACATCTATTCCTTATTGTATTTGTTTCCCCCCCTACAATTTTCAATAGAATTATCATAATAAAAACCTCTGAGTTAGCTAGAGATTTTGAGATCTCCCCGGACGTGGCCTGGTAAGCTCCATCAGCTGGACACAAGGACTCCACAGTACTACATTTGGTAGCTATATACCCATTCTCTTTCCCTCCCTCTTTTCCCTTATTTTCTCCTTTTTTCCTCATTTCCTTCCCAACGCATTTTTGCTGTGATCACTCAATAAAGCTGCATTTTTTTGATTACTGTAAACCCCCTGTACTGTGTCGGTACTTTGCACCCTGAGATCACCCCACAAACCATCACGAAACCTGTTTGTAAGGATGGATCGTGACACCTGGTCCTACCAGCTGAGTAAGAACCAGCATTTTAAGGGCAGAACTTGCTGATTTTACCAACAAAACAACTAATGACCAAGGGAGGTGCACATGTGTTTATGTGCCTGCAGACAAAGAGGAAATCTCAATCTATAGACAGGCAAGTAAACTACAAAGGGGAAGTCAGCCAAGCTGTCAGCACAGAATTCCTTGCAAAATGGAAGGAAACAGAGCTGCTCAAAGAACTGAAAGCATTAGAAGCATCTTGTTTGTGTAGGTCAGCTGTTAAAACCATGCATGTAAGTGTTTGAGTAAAGGAGTAATTTATTGAGTTACTTGTCCCCACTGAGGAGAGGCATCAGTTCAGACTGGGGACACTGGCACTGACACCATTTTGTAACCACAAAAAAAACCAGCAAAACTCCCTGAAGTGACACCATCTTCAAATTTACCAATTTCACAGTTAATCATTCTTGCAAAAGAACATGGCAGGAATATGGCACTGAGACAGGCTCTGACCTCCTCTTCAGAACCAGCTCAAGAACATGTTCAGAGTTAAACTCCACTGAGGGAGCAGAATTTACCAAAAACACAAATTTATTCAGTGTGTGGAAAATCACAGCATTTCATGATATTGAGTGACTGGGCAAACAAACTGAGGGATTAAGTTGGGCAGCACCAGATGTAGCCACAGAAAAGCTGCCCTAAATCCCAGCACATGGGGGGGACACAATCAGCCACACTGCTCAGGACAGAGCACAGGATTGTTATGGTCAGTTTGGGAACATTAACTCACTGTTCAGCCACAGAAAGAAAATTTAAGAATAAATCATGAAAAGTCAGAAAGAAAAGTTAAGAATAAATCTTGTTTGTCCTTTCTTAGATTTCTTTCCCCCTAATTTTTTTCTCCCATATAGTTTTTTGGGGTTTTTTTTACCACTTCAAAGCCACAGTAAGGCTGTGTCTTGGACACTCCATGGAATTCCAGTTATCCCACCTCAAAGAAGACACTGCTAGAGAACAGAGAGGTATAAAAATGGCAATAAATAGTTTAAAGATGTGGGGTAGCTGGAATCCTAGGACAGGCTAAACATATTAAGGTCCTTCAATGTGGGAAATAGATAGCTGTGAGTGGTATGATTAAAGTCAATAAAATCCATGAATGGCCAGTAAAAGGAGGAAATTTGGTTTTTATACAGTCTCAGGGTGATTGTGGAGGAACAGGACATTGAATTAAGCGATCAGATAGCGGGGTTAAAACAGGAATATCCTTGGTTATATCACATATACTGGCGCTATGCAGAGACCAAGAGAGTCATTCCCAACACACACAGAGGCACTGCTCTCCCCACAGAGAGCTGCAGGCTCTGCAGCCACTCAAGGGGAGATGAACAACAAAACAACCTCATCTGAACAGCACCACTTAAACTTGCTCACAGAGACGTGTTCCAACCATCCCTGCATTGGCTTTGTGTTTTTTACAGCACTCTGAACCTCCAACAGCAATTCCAATGGTTACAGTAAAGTCACACCTGGGTTTTTCAGTGGTATTCTGACTTTTCTACTAAAAGTCTGATTTCAGGCTGAAAAGCTTCTTCCTAAGGGCAGAGCCCCAGGACAGAGAGGGTTAGAGCAAGACAAACACCCCAGGAGCTGTTCTCCCCCAGAGCAGGGTCACTGCAAATGGCACAAAGCTCCAGCCCCTCCTGTGCATGGCTACCAAACACTCAGCATCTCCTACACACACAGCCAGGCACTAAAACACACAATTAGTGTTTGTGTCTGCTAATAACAGGGTGATTTCTACTACCTAGAACCATAACCATAACCCTTATTATTTTTTTAATTATAATAAATATCATTATCATTATTATTATAATTATAATAATATTATTATTATAATTAATATAATTATTATGTCAATCATGTTATTATTACTATAATAAATATTATCACAAAAACTATTATAATAAATATTATAATTAATATTTTATTTATTAATAGTTTATCAATTCAAAAATATAATTTTATAATATGATATGTTATAATTTAGTAAATTCTATATTTATTAATTAATAATACCAAACACTATTTAACAGACCTGTACCCCAATGCTGTGTATGTACTTGTTACACCTACCAACATAACTCCCTGTACTTTATCTCCTTAGAAAGACTAGAGAGAGAAAAGGACAAGCAGAGTGTTACAATTTCTATTGTGCTTTAGGCAACTCTTGAATTTGAATTAGTAGCTACTACATTAAGATGATGTACCATAAAACCCAAGAGGATAAATCTATAAATAGATTACAAGGCTGACTTTCTAAAGGATTTTAAGTATCCTCTCATACTTATTCCACTCAGTGTTACTGAAACATTAAACCAATTTCTCAGATACTTTTATATTTAAAATATATACCACACGGTGCCCATAGCGAGTTTTCCATTCAAAAAATGTTTTTCTTTTTTAAAAGGACACCTTTAACCCTAATGACTATCAAAATCTAATCTACCTGAAAGCAGCCTGAAGCTTTGTACCACTCTTTGCAGCCTGGCTCAGCAGTGCAATTCACCTTTTGACAACAGCGGATCAATGAGGAGGCATCACATTTATCCTGAATTTAGCTGAAGGCTGCCCAGCCCAGGGGTCTGCAGTGCCAGGAATGGCTCATGGGGAAAAGGTAAACGTGGAAACACCCACAGGGACCCAGAGCAGCAGAGCCAGCCCAACAAACACAGGGTGCAGCTCGCTCCCAAACCATGTGTCATGGTTTGGCCCTGGCACAGAGCCAGTGCCCCCATGAGAATACCCTCTCCCTGGTGTCGGCTGTGAGATGTG
>JAXCLO010000013.1:23719341-23729707 GCA_035583995.1 Arremon aurantiirostris
GTGATTGGCCATTAATTAGAAACAACCACATGAGATCAATCACAGATGCACCTGTTGCATTCCACAGCAGCAGATAACCATTGTTTGCATTTTGTTCCTGAGGCCTTTTAGCTTCTCAGGAGGAAAAATCCTAAGGAAAGGATTCTTCATAAAAGATGTCTGTGACATCTTTAGGGTACTACACATCAAACCTGCACTCTGCAGTGACAGGACTGTGTATTTATACCCTTGAACTCCTCAAGCACTACAAAACCACAGCAGATATGGAGAAAGGAGAATGAACACTTCACCATGTCTCAAATATTTCTGCAATAACAGCCTGAAGTGTGCCACATTCAGAGCAACCCATTGTAGCTAAAATCCACCCATGCACACCTGAGGAGACTCCTGAGCAATGGGAAGCTGTGTCTGACCAGCAGAATATTTCTACTTCTACCATCAACAATGACATTTCAGATTAAGCTAAGTGGCATTAAGAAAAACACTACTTCATTTGGAAACTCAGGAAATTTCCTCTAGAAATGGAGAGGTAGCAAACACAGAATCCCCTACAGTGATTTTCAGAACAGTTTTTCTTTCTTCACTCCAAATAAATCGAACTTTGATCTTCTGATCCAACAATTCTGCGCAGGATCCAAGTTAGAAATGGCTGCAGCCCAACAATCATTAAGCTGAGACCATTCATTAGTGCATGGATGATTTCTTACATGGAGTCTTGCTTCAGGAACAAGATGCTCAAAGAAGCAATTAAGAGAAAGAAAGCACTCCCAGTGCGAGTATTTCTAATTTTGTCCTGAGCTGACACTGGAGGATTCCTAGCAAAGCCATCTCTTCCTGTTCTCTGAAGAGCAGGCCAGAGGCAGAGTCTCAAACCAGTGGGAATCTCTTTTTATGGTGTACTTAACTGGCAGCTCAAAGTTCTTTTTCCTGCAAACACAATGATTTAAACACGACAAAACCCAAAGAACTAAAATCCAAAAGAGAAACAAAATCCAAAGAACTGAACTAAAATTAAAACGTACAACTCTAACACTGTTTATCAGACCTCAAGTGCCCTCTCTACCAACTGAATGAATTATTACTCATTTCTGAGTAATGATTTCATATTGTTTCAGGCTGCATTTGTGTGTCAAATTGTTTTTATAGCTTGAGTTTGTTTTTCCTAAAGAGCTGGCATGGCAGCTAGCAAAAGCATAAATAATATATAAATATATAAAGCTCCAGCAGCAGTGTGAAATGCAAGGAGGGTGGAGGAGAGAGAACTGCAGCAGCCCCAGAGCCCCAGTGACCCCAAACTGGAGCTCAGCAGACCCATGGGGCTGATGCATGTGCTGACCCAGAGGCAATAAAAAGGCTCTGTGGGCAGTTCAGAGCTGGTTACTACTGCTGGTATTTAATGCCCTGGGAGGGGAGGAAGAGCAGAGAGGAATTCATCCTCAGGAATCAGCAGGACAGGTTCATGTGCCACGTGGGGAGGGCTGTGCCAAGCCCAGCCCATAAAAGAGGTGATGACAGGAGCAGAATGTGGCAGCATATATATAATATATAATATATAATATATAATATATAATATATAATATATAATATATAATATATACTATAATACTGTGTCATATGTATTATATATTATATATAATATATATTATAATTATATATATATTACACTATAAATATATTAAATTATATAAATCTATATAAAACGTAATATAAAATTTTAAAATTTAAATGTATATTTAAAATTTTAATATAAAAATTATATTATATAAAAATTGTATATTGAGTTATAAAAAACATATTATTTTATATAAATTATAATATTTAGCTGGCTATCTATAGCTGTCTGATTAAACACATGAACTTAACCTTTTAGCCTTCCATTTTGCCCATTTAATATGTCAACTACAGACACATATCCAGGTTTGGTGGTGGGGTTGGGGTTTTTGCTGCTGTTCTCTTTGGGGGTAGGCTGTTTAGATTTCCTTTTTCCTTTATTTTTCCTTTGTAAGTCAACATATAAGGGATCTTGTTAGTCTTTTCCCTGCTTCCCATTCCTTTCAAACTTGATTTCTTTTCATGTGTCTCCAGCTCTGGGAAAGTTACAGACTGGCAAAGTACCAACAGCTTTCCCCTTCATACCTTTCTAAAACATGTGTATCAGCAATCTGAGTGGTTTGGGCTTTTTTTTAAACAAAGTAAGATAAAAATTAAAAGTAACTTTTTTTTCCTCCCCCAGGAAACTGATACAGAAAATATTTGGGGTTGTTTGGCTTTTCATGGGATTTTTTTGGCCAGAAAGCTGTTTGTTCTAAAAGTTATCTGTGCATCCAGCAACATGCCACAAGCAAAAGAGATTCTGATATGGAAACACTGATTAGAAATACTGATATTCTTCCTGTTTCCTCTCCATAACTTTTACAGTAAAAACTTCAACTTGTATTGCAATCAGTACACATCAATATTTGGAAGATTGCTTTGTTGCCAAAATATTAAATCATATGCCCTAGAAGTTATTTTAATATACTGAAATATTAAAGTTATTTTTGGATGTGTTAGACATGCATTTAACTCCAAAGAGCTCAGATGTAATTAGGCTGAAGTTTTTTACACATGAGAGAACTCAGCAGAGCTGTGTGGGAGTCAGAACCCCCATGAATGGCACAGACAGTGAGTGTCACATCTTTGCTCCATTTTGGAATTATTCAGTAAGTTTCTACAAACCAACTTGTGACCATGAAAACTGTTTCAAAGCAAGAAAACTAGAACTTTATCTTCTGTAATTGCTACAGACCACAAAATCCACTTCAAAAAGAAAGATCAATGAAAGCCAATACAATCCCATGGAACTTCTCTGTTTTGAAAAAAAGAAATTTTTGGAGAACATTCACTGGCACAGTTCCAAGCAGCTCTCACTGCACAAACTGATGTATACTTTGACAGTGATAGCAAAGACAGAATTTTGTTCTAAACATCTCTCTTCTCCTCAGGGTGATGTAGCCTCATGTTATACAGAATAAAAGAAATGACAGCAACAAGTTTAGCTCGTGGAAATGCAAGTGTATATTCCAGTTTAGAGTCTGAAGGGTGATGGGAAAGACACTGGTAAAATACAGAGGGGAAATAAATTAGCTAGGAAACTGGAAAGGTCTTTTCACTCTGCAGATCACCTACACCAGTGCCTTGGAATGCTGCTGAACCATCAGAAGGATGTGGAGAGACCTTTTTTCACCATTTCTCCTGGTTTTGCATGGGAGGAATTTAGGGAAGTTGTGGAGGGAGGAGAAGTGTTCTGAAGGGTTTGTTTTGATTCTTACTACTTTTTTTATTTTTATTTTAGTTGCTGTTTCTGACCATCACAGCAGAAGATGGAGGACAAGAAGAAGGACAGGACACACCCAGATTCCTTCATCTTGCCTCTTGAACCCCCATTCTAAAAACCCAATTTGTCACCCTGTGACAAATTCACTATCATTCTACTCAAACTCTTGTGGTTTGTAACTCTTCACACAAAGTTGATATTTTTTTCCATGGGCTAAAATCAAAGGTACAGGTGTTTCTGACTCTGTGCCAAGGTCCCTGAGCCCCCTGCCAGGGTCTGGAGTCCTCCAGGGCAGCCAGAGGAATGTCCTGGGTCCCAACAGCTGTTAATAACATTTTCTTTATACCCTTTTAAAGTGTTGAGCCTTCTTTGCCTTTCTCCTAATCCTGTCTCCAGTAGGAAGTGACTGGCCAGCACTGAAGCCACCACAGTCACTGGTGCATTGGCTGGGAAATGTAAAAATTGGTGAAATCTCTCATTGGTGAACCAAAACCACTACAGCATGCCAGCAAATTTTTACTTAGAACTTTACCTTTCCACAACATCCTCTCCATTCCAGCAGGTTGAGCTGTCTCTCATCACCAGGTCTCCATCACAAAGCCTTTCTGCTATGGAGGCATAAAAGGTTCTGGACCTCTTCATGTAATTGATGAACTCTCTGCAAGGCAGGAAGAGCACATTTAATAACAACAGCAAAATCAGCACTCACTTAAACCCCCTGCCAGCCCAACCCTCAATCACATCAAGGCTTTAGAAAATACGTAATCTGAATTAATTTCTACTTCTAGTGTATTTTTATTCCTTATAGACCATCCAGTTTTACTTAGTCTGGTGTCAATACAGGTAATTACTCACCTAAAGGGTGCTTTTAACACATGCTGTTAATGTGTCTCTCACTAAATCTGAAAAAAAGCTACACCTACTCTTTATAAACAGATTAAAAAACACTGAGAAAACATCATCATAAAAGGCATGGCCAGTACATACAGTGTGTATGGAAAAATGCCTTGAGGGCAAACTGCTGCCTCTTTTATAATCTGATTATACCCAAAACATATACCTGGCTGAGGTAGCCATAAAAACAAACTAAAATAGCAAATGTTAATTCAGCCCCATGAGGAATTACCTGCTGCAGTGCTTCAGAAGCCCCTGTTTGGTGTGTTACAAGGTTCAGGACCCAGACTGAGCTGGAGCCATCCCTGAGCTCTGCGCCTGTCTCAGAGCTGCCCTGGGGAGCCCAAAGGATTCCTCCTGGTTTGCAGAGTTTCAGGCACTGGAGAGGAGCCTGGGTACAGCTGGATGGAGCTCAGCACAAAGCAGGCTGAGTCTCTAACCAGGATTTATCTCTCCTCAGCAGCAGCAGGTGCTTCAAACAACATCCAGCCCCACTGGGAAATATCTATCCCTGCCATCTCTCCCCACAGCTATCTTTATACCTTCTTTATTCCATCTCAAAAGTGTTTAACCATCCCATTTACCTTCTGTGATGAAATCCTGCTCTAGATAAATCAGTCATCTCATGCTCCTAAGAAACTAACTGAGCCTAATAGAGCAGGAAAGCTGGGATTTAAAGCAAAGAAAAAAGCAGGAATTTAGGGGCTTACAAAGAGGTAATCAGCATTTCTACCTCTTGAGTACCAACTCACAAATATGAGCTCTGAGTATTCCTAGAGTAAAGCCAGGCCCAGCCAGAACAACCTCAGAGGATCAGTTCCAAAAGGAAGCACAGATGCCAAAGATTTTACAGGTTCTAAATCAGAGTCTTCTTTGAAAGAGGAAACCAGCACCCTTTTAGGAGCCTGAAGCTTGCCTTACTCAGCTCACCCCTAGAGGTTTAAACTCCTTTGCCTTCTCAGCAGAGTGGGGCTCTGACATTTCAAAGCAGTGTCTTAGCAAATGCAGAACTCTCTGTTCAAAATCTCAGTCTTACTGAGTGAAAATATTTACTTTTCATCATTATAAAACTGAACACACTAGGGGGGAAAATGTAGAGTTTCCCAGTGCCCCACAATGTGAAAAACCAAAAGTGTTCCAGCTCCCAGATTACAGCTGGAGGTGAGCTAGGTGTAGAGACAACAAAGGATGTCACCTTGTTTTCATTCTTACCGAGAGATTTTTTTCAAACTTCTTGATTTGTCATTCTTTGAAGCTTTCAGAGGCAGAGAACTGGAATAGGCCAGGGAGAATAGGCATCAATCAGGAGAGGTTGGGGAGTAGGGGAGAGGCAGGAATTCAGGCAAATGAGGAAAAGAAATGAAAAACAAAAGAGAAAAGCAAAAATTATTTGAAGGAAAGGTCATCAAGCACATGCACAGGACAATATAAGAAAATAAATAAGGAGGAAAATTATCATGAGACTTTTGCCAAGTATACATGCAATCAAAAATGTCAATTCAATACTGGAAAAAAAGTACAACAGAGACTATTTGTCACAATAATTTCCAAGTAAGAGCAGAATTACAAATGCAGTGCACGCAGCAGAAAGCTGAAAATAAATTCAGTGGTACTTAAATTAAGTGTAACTGATACCAAATGGAAGGGCTGTAAATACATGAAGCTGTACAAGAAAACAATGGCAAACAGTTTAGGATGGGAACCATGGGGAGGAGGATACAAACCAGCAGCATTCATGTTCTGGTACAATGAACAATTTACTGCCTGTTAATAAATAATATAAATACAGGTATTTTCTGCTGTTCTGGGATTGCACCACTGAAAAGAACACCAGCTCTGCAAAACTGGAGACACAGACTTTCAGGCTACAGTGGAGGAAGAACTGTGAATTTAACCCTGGTGATTATTTCGTGTTCTCAGTGGAGAGAGCAGCCTGAGGACACACAGAGGATGCAGCTCTGCCACCACAGCCCTGGCACTGATGGCAGGAGTGGCCACAGGACAGCAGAGACCTGCCCTGGCCATCAGGGGAGTGGCACCTGTCTGCAGGAATTCCAACACAGCCACTCAAAAAACAAATGAAAATTTGTGACAGGGAAAATCTGAATCAACTGAAACTTCAGTCCTGGCCAGTGGCTCATGTGCATCTGACATTAATAATCTGGTTTGTACTAGCACTTTATTACTCAAATGTTAATAAAATCATGTGATGTCTGACCCAACAGATAGTTTATTTTAAATGAAATAGATATCATTGACTCTAAACATTCCCAAAGAAATTCCTAAACTGTTGATTTAAAAGATCTGCAAATTCATGGCATAAAGAAATCCCAAAAAAATAAAATTTCAAAGCCCTAAAATGTTGTAGTTCTTTGTTGAAGATGTTTGATACGCAGCTCTGTAAGCAGTCAGTGTTTAGTGGTTTGAAATGTTCCATGGAGCAGAGATGCTAAAGGCAGGTATTCCGCTTTGCTGGGAGACCAGACCCTGACCAGAACAGCTCTTTGTGCTGAACTCAGCAATAACATTCCAATTTACTGAGATTCTCTACATGCCATTTCCATTCCCTGCACCATCATATGGTTTCAATTTTCTTGTCATCTCTATTACATGTTATAGTAACCTCCACATTAAAAAAATGACTCCAGCAGCAACGCTGCCAGTTTCAGTTAATCCCTCACTACGATTGTGTAATGGTAAAAAAAATAATAATCAATTTTATGCTTGCCAGTTTAATCATAGGAAATGGTTTCTTGCAAGATCATGCAACATTTATTCAAGTTTCAGCTTCTTTCATTATTGTCCCTGACATTTAAGTGATGCATAACAAAAAATATGCAGGAATGGAATGCAGAGTAAAATCAAGAGAGATGGGAAATCTCCCAGGAACTCTTGAGAGTCAGAGGAGAAGAAAAGGGTTCAACTGCAGCAAAGGAGGATCCAGTTGCTGTGTGCAGACCCTGCAGCAGAGTGAAGGCTGAGGAGGGCTGGCTGCAGCCAGACCCCAAACAGCTCCCACTGAAAAACAGCTCAGGCCAAGGGACACCATGGAAGAACCTCACCTGTCCTGCACCAGCAGCCCTAACTCTGCTCCACATCTGAAACCAGAGGTTCTCCAGCTCCAGGAAAAGGAGCCTGATTGTTCCCATGGCCTAGCAGAGACCCAGCACCCCTGGAGCAAACACCCATCTGCAGCTGACTGGCACTGGGGTTCTGAGGGCACCTTGAGCAGGTTCTGCACTACACAGGAGAGGTCACTTGGTAGTGGTTTCTCCTCCACAGAAGTTCTTCCCTCTGAGCTCAGGAGTGCTCTGACACACAAGGGAACAAGGCACAGCTTTTCTGTTCACTTGGGGAGTGTTGGCTCTTTCCTTCTCTTTCTCCTCCTCCCCCTAAAAGGCTGCAGCCAGCGCCAGCCTCCCCTTGGATTACAGGATCATTTGGAAGGATGTCCATCAGCCAGACCTACAGACAGACTCAGTGCTAGTACAAACCACCCTGGCCCTGCACCTGAACTGACAGAGCTGACATTACTGCTCTCCCTTTCCCAGCACCACCAGAAGGAGGGGCTTCACAAAAGATTCATGTAATTACTCTCATCATCTGGTTCCCCTGTAGCAAATTTCTGTCACTCCAAGTGCACAACCCACTGCAGAAATTATTTAACCCATGTATTACAGATTTTTATTACCTTAAATTGATTTTTTATTGATATCATATGTGATTAAATGATGAAGAATGAACAACACAGTGATGCAGCCAACCACTGTGTCTTTCACTCCACGGTTTCACAATTGTTTCCAAGAAGCAGAAGTACAAGCTTCAGGCAATGTGTTTTATAGGAAGTTGTGGAGAATAGCTTCAGATTTTCCACTTCTTACTATTTATGGCAGATTTCCATCATTCATTTTTGGTGCACAGGCTCTCCACAATACCTATCAACACTGTAATTCAGTAATTTTTCATGCTAATTCTACAGGCAGGGACTTAGTTTAGATTTTTTGGATAAATTAATTTTCAGACCAATTCTAGCAAACTTTCTAATTTAGAGCAATTTTCTTTTCCATCTACAAGCCCTCCATTTTAAAAGGTCAATATACAAATAATTCTGGATGGTGGGGAAGGGGAGCAAGCAGATCATCAGGTGAGAAAGAGCAGCTTTCATGCCATTGAAGACACAAATCTGCAACTTTTTAACAGATCACCTGTCGAGAGGTTGGCAGTTCTGGCTTTTGGGCTGCCAGTGTTAAGCCCCAGCCAAGTCAGTGAGTTACACAGAAGATGGCCCAGGGCTATGTGCTTTTAAAAGCCTATTTCAATAATTGTACTACAACTGTTCTTTGGATTTTTGTTGCTGAAGTTATTAATTTCATGTCTGTAATGCTCCCTTTTTCTGATTTTCATGGTAAAAATTGATTAACTCCAAGCACTAGCACAAACTGTTATGGTTTGCCTTTCAATTACAAAAGAATAAAAAATTATCACTATCACTCAAAACACTTTGCTTGCTGTTATTACTTTTATCTCTTAAAACAGTCTTTGTTCCATTCATGCAAGCTGAGAATTAAACCAGAAATGGATAAAAATCTCATGTTCCCAACTGAAACACCAGAATGCAGACTGTGGAAATTTTAACATTTTACAATTTTAACATTGATCCAGTCATCCACTCACCCAACAGAGAGTGGATGACTGGATACACACAGGCTGCCTGGGCAGTTTAATGCTGCATTTGGACAGAGGAAAGCCCAGCACAACTCCAGTGATGGAGCTTGTTCCAGATTAACTCTGCTCTTACAGAGGACAAGGTGCCAGCCACAAACAGGCACTGGGAGTTTATGGGTTGCTTGCTCTGACATCTACTCGTGTATTGTGAGTGGGATTGTAGAAAAATCCTCTCCTGGAATGTACAGAAGGAGCTACACAAGGTAAAGTGAGAGAAGAACTCAGGAGATGTGGGAGCAGGGACACTCCTGTCCAGCCCAGTGGCAGGGCTCAGCTGTGGGTGTCTCACATGAAGAACAGGAGCCAAGAAGGTCACAAGAAGCCTAAAAAACTCCTTCAGCTCTTTGTTATTCAGCAACAAATCAAGGAGATTCCAAAGGATTTTATCACTCCTGCCCAGTCCAGGGCAATCAGGGACTGACTTGGTGTCAGGGCAATGAATTTTTCCTTTCCAACCCCTTCCCTGGGTAAGCTCATGTCCTTACAGGCCTGGGCAGTTACATTTTAAGTACTTTAGACTCAGCTGTGGAAATCAGTTTCCTCAGACTTTGTTGAGGAAAAGCTTTCACCATTTCCACTGAAAGATTCTGGAAACAACAAACACCTTGGTGTTCAGCAATGACACCAAGCCTGGCCTTTCTTGGACAGACCCACAATGTGACCCACAGTGTCCCCTGTGTGACTGCCAGTGGTGGCAGTGGCTGGACAGCACACAGGGGAGGTGACAGAGCTGTGGCTTTGCCTTGAGCAGTGCCAAGAATAGCACAAATGATGAGCTGAGGGTTTGTTTCAAAGCAACTGCAGCCCAGGGTTACCTTCTCCTGTTGTTCAGGCTGGTGTGGGCCATCACAAATGTCTGGGTTCCAGTCACCTCCTTCACTGGCACAATACTGGCTGATGACAGGTTCCCTTCTTGCTGTTTGGGCTGTCCACACACTTTATCAACCTGTGAGAAAGGGAGGCAAAGTGAAACAGGATGTGAGTGAAAAAAGAAGGATTTCCAACCCCACAAAAGTCTGCCTGTTCCCTGCAGTCTGTGTTCACTGCACGAGACATTGTGAAAGGATTCTTCCTTCCAGCAGCTGGGAACAAGTGCCTTGCAAAAGAAGGACCAAATTCCATGGCAGGGCAAAGAACAGCAGAAAGTCAGTAGCCATGGA
This sequence comes from Arremon aurantiirostris, assembly GCA_035583995.1. Lineage (NCBI taxonomy): Eukaryota > Metazoa > Chordata > Aves > Passeriformes > Passerellidae > Arremon > Arremon aurantiirostris. The sequence continues at coordinate 23,729,437 of JAXCLO010000013.1, forward strand.
TTTCCCAGTGGTTACTTGCACTACAGCACACTTGGAAGGGCTGAAGTAGTGACTGGTGAAGTATTGGCAAACTGAACTTTGATTTAGAAACATCTTGGGTCAGCTGTCTGTTCTCTGCCCCGACATGTGCAGGATGTCTCTGCTGCAGCCCTTTTGAAGAATGAGTCTGGACTCTTCACTTTTTGGTCTTGAGATTGTTTATTAATTCTTATCTATAAAATTTTCTTTCTGCCCAGCCGAGATCTGCTCAGCAGGGCAGCCACAGGCACTC
>JAXCLO010000013.1:23746104-23762959 GCA_035583995.1 Arremon aurantiirostris
TTTATTGTCTCATATTGTCCTAATTCAATTTGTCCAAATTGTTATTACTCTAATTGTGTTACTATTTTTTTAACCATCTTATTACTATTAAACTTTTAAATTTTTAAAAACAAGTGATTGGCGTTTTTCACACACTCATAACTATACATCTACAAAACTTCTCTTAACATATATTTAATATTCACTCTTTAATTGTGAGAGCCAACCATCCATCTCATTATTCATCTACAGCATCATTTTCTAATGTTGTTGACTTTCTCAGCTTCTGTTAATACTTGTGATTTTATAACAGAATGTTCTTGTATGAGATTTTGCAAGATTCTGTCATCAGATTTCTGTTTTTTTCTTGGATTTCTTAGTGCTGGGTCAGAACTGAATGCAGCATTTTGGTAGGGAAGCTGTCAGACTCAGTGGGGCTGGGACCCGTGGGGCTCTGAGGGGTTCCTGGTGTGAGAATCCCCAATCACTTGTGTTAAAATTTTAAAAGTTTAATAGTAATAAAATGGTTATAAAATAGTAATAAAAATTAGAGCAATAAGAATTTGGACAATCAGAGTTAAGACAATAAAGACAATAAAAAGCAAAGAATTACTGACGTTTGGATGCTTCCCTCTTGAAAGCATGGCATGCTAACAAAGCATTAACCCTTAAAAGCAACAGCCCGTTGCATATTAAAATATCTCATACATGATGCCAACATTCCTTTCAAACTAAGGATTTTTCTGTTTATTGTCAACTTCTCCCCCTTCATCTTGTAAATCACGGTTTGGCTCCATGGAGTCTGAAAGGAGGTAGAAAAGCCTGGTTCTTCCTGATAAGGAGGCAATAATTCTTCTCTCTGGGATTTTGGGAGTCTTGTTGCTGTTATTTCTCTGCAAAGAATTTCTTTATTATCTTATCCATTCTTTGAGCCAGTTAAAAGTATCTTACATGGCATGGTTTCTATTTTAATATTATGTTGTAGCCTAAAACTATATTTACCACACTCTTAAAAAATACAGTACTACTAATTAATACAATATAACACTTATATTATTCCTTCTAATATATGTGAAGAGCCAATCATGTAATATGTATTTTTCAGGCAGGGAGCTATTCTTGTTGCTATTACTTTTAATATATATTTTTAAAATTAAAATAATTTATTTTTAAATAATTAGCAGCAACCCTTCCATGCCTGTTCACAGCCAGGTCTAGGGTGAAAGGAGGTGGAAGTTGGTGCAAAGCAGCTGTAACAGGATCCAGTGGGCAAGTCTCATGTCACAGACTGTGAGGCAGGGCCCAGGTGGCCACTGAGACAAAGGACTGGGGCTGGAGGGGATGGGCAGAGTTGTCCATCCCATGCTGAGGAGCTGTTTTTCCACTGGGCATGGTCTCCTTAGCATACCCTGGATCAGTGCCAGCTGCACAGTGCTGTTATCACCTCTTCAGAGTGGCACTGCAGCCTTCAGCTCCAGCCCTCAACCCTCTCTAATGAGCTGTACAAGGGGTGAGGACTTGACAAAGGGGGAGGTTGTAAGAGCCTAAATGAGAGATGTGGGACTCCAGGCGGCTCGCCAAAATGCAGTTTAGTTTATTGTATACAAACTGCAGTTTATTCCATCCCAGAGGTTACAGCAGTCCAGGGTCATGGGTGACAGAGCCTGTGCCTACAGCTGTCAGCTCCAGCTGCACACAAGCCTGGACACCCTTTAATTTTGGTTACAATGCATTATATACTTTTCTTTGCTGAGCATAAAGATTTCTTTCACTAACTGGAGAGCTTAATTGGATAATCCTTAAATGATGAAATACATAACAGTCTGAAAGAGCGCTATGAAGTCAAGTGTCATTATTTAATCCTGTGATATGGTGTGAGTATTGAAATTTCAGATTTTAGGGTGCAGGTAAAATTACAGGACTCTTCCAGGGAGCCTGTATTCCTTTATTTGCCGTATACGAATAATTTAATACAGCACAACCAATCTATACCTTAACTTTTACCTATAGCCTAACTACTATGTCGTATCATATGATATTATGACTACTATATCAATAATATCATATAATATCATATCATATATCATATCATATCATATCATATCATATCATATATCATATATCATATCATATATCATATATCATATCATATCATATATCATATAATATCATAATATATCATATCATCATATCATATCATACTATACTATATTTTACTATATTTTACTATATTATATTATATTTTACATTATATTACACTATACTATATTATATTATACTTACGATATATATTATATCCATATTTATTTTATTTATTATATATAATATAATATAATGTAATGTAATATAATGTAATATAAAATATATATGGATATAGTATAATGTAATAAATTTATTATATTATATCCATATTTTTACTTGTTTTAGTTTAACTTTTGTATTTATTTTATTAATATAATATTATATAAAATAATATAAATAATATAAAATAAATAATAAAATAAATTTAATAAATATTGATATAATATAATGTAATATATTTATTATATTATTTATTGTATCCATTATATTAATTATATTTATTATATTGATTATATTATATTCATTATATTATATTGATTATATTGAATGCTATACTAGAACTATACTAAAGAAAGAGAAAGAGACATCAGAAAGTTTAACAAGAATGAATAATAAAAACCCGTGACTGACTCAGAGTCTGACACAGCTGATGGTGATTGGTCATTAATTAAAAACAATTCACATGGAACCAATCAAACATTCACCTGTTGGTAAACGATCTCCAGACCACATTCCCAAGCAATCAGATAATTATTGGTTTAATTATTTTCTGAGGCCTCTTAGCTTCCCAGGAGAAAATCCTGGGCAAAGAGGATTTTTCAGAAAATATCATGGTGACACCAAACCATAAAGTCCTGTGTTCCTGCTCCACTGTCCTTCCACAAGGGAACACAAAAAAGAGGCAACTGGAAGGCTGCAGTGATGTTTTTAGAAAGAAACGGGGCTTACTAGGGAATATTTAGCAGCACCAGGCTTCTATGTGGTGCTCAAAATATTCCTTCCTTGAACTCACAAGAAGATAAAATTTTCCAGAAGTGCAGGACAGCACTGCTTTTACCACATCCAGCAAAATCTCCACACAGCAAAGCACCAGAGCTCAGTCCCAATGATGGCAGCAACACCTGACAGACACGAGCTCCCCCTCCAACCCTGGCAGGCACATGGAGACCATACAGCTCAGGTGAAATGGCACAGAAAATCCCACTTTCTTTCTCATTTTCCCATGTTTTCCCATAGCTTATTATGGACATTTTACTCACACGTCAGTATCAGAATCTATTTACTAAATAAAATCTAAAATTAATAAAAAAATAAAACCTTGTCAAGGAATTGACCTTGGAATCAAAAGATTGCAAATTTTATTAAAGCAGTGAGCAAGACAATTTCCAATTTAAAAAATGTGCAAGAGCACAATACCAACCATGTCAGCATGTTTTATTGGAAACATTTTATGTTTGTCTGGACAAAAAAAGATATGAAAAATTGCAGAAAATTAAAATTATTAGTTCTTTTTTTTTAAATATAAGAGGGGCTTGAAATATCTTGAAATACTTCATGTTCAAAAAACTTCAGTCGCCTCAAGTAAATGGACATAACATCCGTTTTGCAAAAGTGAATTTAGAAAAGTCACAAACATCAAACTGATCAGCTACACATAAAAATATGTATGTTTGATGTCACATCACCAAAATGTCCCAGAAAACACATTCACCATGGCTCCTACCACTGGAGTTCACCACACTTCACTTTTAATTCATTACCTGGAGCAGAAGTGGGACCTTATTGAAGTTTAATAGTTGCAAATAACATCACATCAATTTCCAAATTTGCACCTAAATTCAATACATGCACTTTGAGCATATCATCACCACTGTCACATTTAACCCTTACTGCTTTCTTTAGGCGATGTGTTTGAAACAGATCAAAATACTTTCATTTAACCAAATTTTTTATGTATCCACTTCCAGTAAACCCTATGAGTATGACCTTGCCTATGTTCAGTACATTTAGAGAGCTTCTCTATTTACACCAGAGTAGTGAAGAAGTTACTGGGACAGCCTGTATTTGGATATTCCCAGTCCATAATTTTGAATGTGGATGGCACTGCAACTCAATGCTTTGTGTCAAAAGAATGCAAATTGCACCCTCATAACAAGCAAATGAGCTGAAATATAAAAATGTGCTATGGCTTGGAAGCTGAAGAAACTTTCAGGCACTAAAAAAGCACAGCAATAAAAAGGGAATATTTTGCTATGCAAATCTCAGTATTTTTTTCCTCCAAAGAGTATTAGGTCCCTAAGTAATTCACAATTAATAGGTCTGTTCTTGACAGAAAATGTGTATCTCATTAATGGAAGAAAAGTTTGTTACTTTTACTCAGAAAGATTTGAGAGTTTCCAAAAGCTGTAAGTGGCATAAGCACTTCTTCAGAGAGGTGCTTCTCCTCAGAGGTATAATCATACCCTTTTCAACAGGGGCCTGTTAAAAGAATTTATTTGTGAGAGGATAATCTTGTGCAGTGTGAACTTTCTCACCAAGCTGCCTGCTCATTGCTATGCTGGGTGGGAGGTGAGGCTGCTTGCAATGCCAGCCATGTCCATCGAATCAGAACTAACCTTTTGTTCCACTCATTTTCTCTGCAACTTTCTGCCAGCAGCAGCCACCTCAAAAAAGAAAAATAAAAATATACTTTTGAAGCCTTGGTGCCTTTTAGGTAATTCACTTCTAAGCTGGTTCAAAATAAGGAAGTTTGGTGGTTTTGTGGAAAGCCAATCAGGAGTTTTTGCAGAACACAGGAATGTGTGGCCTTAACTTTGTCACCTCCACTTTGTGAATGCTCATCAATGCAAAAATAAAGGGAATGTCATCTCATAGCATAACACCAACTGATACCAGGGTCCAAAAATAAAGACCAGAAGACTGATTTCCATTAGTTATCAATGCCATCAGAATAGCAAGATTCTGACAGCAAATCAGTTTCAGAAACAAGAAAGATCCTAATAAAGTCAGCACTGGTGATACACAGAAACACACTAAGGAGAGCAAAGAAAGAGTGATGACTACAGTGCTCACTTCACTTTACAGAAAAGCAATATTCTTAAGGAATAAGTACCTGCAACTTACACCACACACACAAAATATTAGTGCTTGCTCACTAAACATCATAAATGCCTATAAAACCATAAAACACATGCACAAGTACCCTGCAATCCAAAAAACCAACCCACAGTGCCTGAAGGAAAAGCACACAAAACCAGCATATAAAATTAGAAAACCTTATTAAGCAGACACTGGGGATGTATCAAGAATGCAGCTTTATCACAATCTTAAACCAAAGAAAAAGCACATGATAAAATTGTAAGTGTTTATGGTTTCTCTTTTCATTCAATGCTGTGTATTACATTTCCAAAGTATCAAAAAATCATCTTGGTAAAATCATATACTGTAGGAGCAGCACTGGGGAATCTGGTAAAGAGGAAAAAATTCTTTATTAGCCAAGCCACAAAGCATCTACAGAGGCTAATTGATAATGAAAATGCCAGGATGGCTGACAGCTGAGTGACAGAGCAGCCCTGGGATGCTCCATTCCCCTTGCAGAGGAGCCTCTTTGATTCCATGTCTGCTCCTCCTGGGCAGCACAGCTCCTGGGCACAGGGCTGCAGGCAACAGCCTCAGGAACAGGGGACAGGCTGGGGACAAGGTCCTCACAGGGACAGGCTGGGCACAGAGCCCTCACAGGGACAGGATGGGCACAGAGCCCTCACAGGGCACTCACAGGGACAGGCTGGGCACAGAGCCCTCACAGGGACAGGATGGGCACACAGAGCCCTCACAGGGACAGGATGGGCACACAGAGCCCTCACAGAGCCCTCACAGGGACAGGCTGGGCACACAGAGCCCTCACAGGGATTCACTGCAGGCTGGGATCTCCCTTTCCACCCCTTTTCCTTCCTCTCCCCCAGGGGAGATCAGGGAGCTCTGCAGCTCTGCCCAGCCTGTGCAAGCACCAGGCTCTGGCAGCACCACCTGACACTGCCCAGGTGCCCATTCCCAGGAAGTCCAGTGCTGTCACCTGGAGCTGCCACCTCACCTGGAGCTGCCATCCTACCTGGGAGTTGATATCCCATCTGGGAGCTGATATCCCACCTGGAGCTGCCATCTCACCTGGAGCCACCATCTCACCTGCAGCTGCCATCCCACCTATTTCCCCTGGGAGCTGCCATCCCAGCTGGGCATGGAGGAGCAGCCCTGGCAGGGGCACAGCAACCCAATTCCCGCTGCAGATGCAGGGTCATGGACTGGCAGTTCAGCATTTCCAGCTGCCACTCCATCTCCTGTTCACTTGAAAATGAAGCCTGGGCTTAAGTGCTTTATGGGACTGGGGCCAGGCTGCTCAGTTTCTTGCAGAACTGTGTTTTTATATCCATAATGTCAGCTCAATCCTTCTGCCAAGGAAACCTCTTTTCCCAGAGTTTTGTTTATTTTTCAGGATTGAGCTCAGAGAGGGTTGGGGTTAACCTCAAGTACAGCGGCCTGATTGCCATATATGTTGAAGACACTTTCTACTGAAAAGGGAACTCTATGAAGTATGCTCAGTTTATTAGTCCCTAACTCTGCAAGGGACAAGCAAAGCAGCACAGGGATAAGTGAAAGTGGGCTCCCCCATGCAATCTGTGAAAGAACAGACAGTATGCAGATGGAAAAGTAAATTAAATAATGCCAAGTCCAAGTAACACAGCATTGGATTGTTTATGCTTTCAGTACCTAATTTTTCTCTGTGTATTTTAAAAATCTAAAACTCTAAGATGAAAGAGAAAGGGAAACAAGGGAGTACTTGGAAAAATATTTCAGAAGAAAACACTTGAGCAAAACCACTCAAATCACTCAAAAAGAGAGATTATTTCCTAATTATGACCAATGTGTTGGTGACAAATGACCCTAAAATAACCCTAAACTTTTATACCCAAAGATAATCAGCTTCCAAAACTAAAGCAAGAGATAGTTTGGGTTCAGGAACTTTGTGGGAAATTCATGTCTGCAACACCTTCCCCAGGTGGCAGCAATGGCTGAAGAGGCTCAGGTGGGGAACAGAACAGGACTGAGCTCAGTCCCACAAACCCTGCAAGGCCACACAGCTTTGAAGGCTATGAAATACAAGCAGATGTTAAAATCTTTGTTTCCTTCTGCTGTTTGAGTAAGTGCACTCCCTTGGAGAAATTCTCATCAAAAATTTAAGAAATAAATTGTAAAAAAAATATGAAAAAAATAGAGCAAAAGTGGAAAAGAATTTATGGTCTTATGGCTTGGCTCAAGAAAATGTAGATGCTCCAAAGCAAAAGGGGTCATGAGGTCTTTAGCAGCAAACCAGTGAGGCACAGACTTGTTCTGTCCCTAACCTTTCACAAAGCATTTTACAAACAGACAGTGTGCACAAGGAAAACTGGAACCACTCAGACCTTGCCATGACAAGATAATATTTTAAGTCTCACTCACCCATTAGTGCACAAAGTAATGATGGGACAAAAACAACTTGTTTGGAGTCTGATGTCAAAAAATGGTATTTATACTACAGAATACTGTAAAGAAGTGATGAAACATTTTCATGGGTTCAGATGCACTGGGGAGAAACAAAAAAATACTTTAAGTGTATCATGTCTTATGAATTGTAAATCCTGGGTCACTACATGTAGTCTCAAAATAGACCCATGGACTGGTTACACATTTTCATAGTTAACTATAATGAAGAAGACATTCTTTTTTACTGTCAGATCATGATAAATGCCACTTCAACTAATCATCATGAAGAATTAAGCTCATATCAAAATTCAGTCTACCAATGGAGCAGCTCAAATCCTGCAAGAAGGATTCATCATTCCATCAGGGATGAAGCCCCACAGCTGAGGGTATATCCTGGGCAAGCTCAGATATGGAAAAGTACAGATTATACATACTTAATGATTAAAGCTTGCAGAGTAATGCATCACATACCTCACAAAAACCCCAACAAAACACAAAGTGCCTTTTTTTTGTAAAACCCACAGGACCAATGAAAGGAGAGGAGCAAGAGAAACTGAACAAAAGCCCTGAAGATGTGCTGCTGTGTGGGTGTGAAGGGGGTGTGTGTCACTCACACACTCCTGTCCCTCCCCAGGTATCAGCAGCAGGGAAGGAAACACCTGAGGTCAGGCTGGGTGCTCTGCAGAACTCACACACTGGTTAGTCCAGCCAAACCCCCTCCAGCACAGGCAAAATATGGCTAAAAGCAGCTTAAAGCTTAATATGGCTGAAATTATAGGATTAGCCAAGCAGGACAGTCTAAGGGGAAGACAGACAATATTGATGTTGATAGGTCCTCACCAGCACTCCAGACTCTTCAAATACTGGGGGGTGGGGGTATCAATAGGTTTTTTTCCAGCTCTTTTCCATGTCTTTTGTCTCAATTTATTACATTCCTTTCCCACTGCTTTGCCTCCATATTCTTCTACATCTCTTTCTCCTGGGTTAGTCCTTTTTTTTCCACACAAACAAGATTCTCTCAAAACCACTGTCTGTCTCATTCTAACTATGAAAAGTGTAACTTTTCTGTTACCTTAAGTCCCTGTTTCAGTTCTTTGTATGTGCCTCTCTTCCCTTCTGCCAGTGTCCAGCAGTTCAGAATATAAACAAATCCCTGTCACAATAAAGGCTTTCCCAGACATGATATACAATTCCTGAGAATTTGCCTAGTTTAACTTCTTCCTACAATCTTCTGTTCTCTAAAAGACGTGTTCCTTGAGTCTGAGCTTTCTCCCCAAATTCTCATCTGTGTCACACTCATTCATTGGAAAAAAAGAGGGGAAATAATGTAATTATAATATACAGAGCATATTAGGAATGAGAACCAAGGGTAAACTCCATACGCCAAGTATAGCAGGGAGTCAAAACAATCTGTCTTACCAAGTGAAGTTTTTAACAGAAAGTATTGACAAAGAAAGAAAACGGGACACAGCATGGACATCTCCCTAAAAAGAGTCAACAGACCTTTCAAACTCTCTCTCTATATATATTAAAAAAAAAAAATAAGTGTAGATAGATAGATAGATAGATAGATAGATAGATAAATAGATATAAGGTGTATGTATGCGTGTATATATATATATATATATATATATATATATATTTATTTGTGCACAACTCTGAGTACTCCCACTGTGATCCCATGGGAGCAAACAAGGATCCCTCTGTAAGGGCACAGTGATGGGCAGAAATGCCCCAATCTCCTTTTCCATCTGCCCCTCAATCCTCCTGTACATCCAATTTCCTGCTGCAACTGCCAGTCCAGCACACCAGGGCTCATCCTTCAGACTGCATTCCTGATCCACCCCAGCTCCAGAGAACAGAGCACAGACCTGAATGCTTGAAACAGTCTAGAAATTACTTTATTTTTTTCTCTTTCCCCTATCCTCCAATCCTTATTAATATTTCCAGTAGTAAATGCCCTCTAGGGAGCTCTGCAACAAAGAGGCTCACCTCTGGGAAAATGAGGATTCATGTGTTGCCATGGCTCACAAGCTCATGAGCTATGGGGCTGTAATAAAAGCAACACAATTTCATTACAGAGGATTAAAACTGTTTGATCTCCCAGAAAACAACCACAGGAGATAGTGCAGAGCAGGTTTGCACAGAAACAGAGGCACCAATGTACACTTCAGGTAAGGAAACAGAGGCTCTCAGCATTGTAAAAAATCAGTTTTGGAAGTTGTGTCAGTGACTGCCAGTAACTCAGGTGTAACACACTGTCAGAATGTTCATGCCCTGTCCTGACTTGAAAAATCAGGTATTTTATGCTATCTCCAGTTAGTGACATAGAAGCCAACACATGCTTGATGTCACAGACAACAAAATGTGTATATCTTTCTTTATAAATGGCAAATGTTGCTCTGAACAGAGTCCCTTTGAGCTGATCAGGGCAGACACTGGCTCCACTTGGCCCAGTGGCAGCAGAAAACATCTGCCTGCGGCAGAAAACATTTGTGCAGCCTTAGAACAGCCACATCTCTCTCTAGGCTTAAAGTTTCTAAAAAGAAATGCAGGTCGTCTATAAATGCTGTACAACAAGTCCAGTAGCTACCATTTATAGTCCCATTGCCCACTTCTCTGGTTTATATAGACATGGGTGGACTGGAGGAAAATTCAGTGAAGGTTTTGTATAGATGGACTAGAAGAATTAAAAAAAAATTAAAGCTTCACTACAAATAATAAAAGCCTAGAGAAACACAATAAAATCACCAGGGCCTTTCAGCTCATCTGGCACAGAAGGGCACACACCCCATGAGCCACCAGGCTCCTGTTTCCAAGCTGTGCCCCAGGTTCATTAGCACAGCTAGGAAGCATTACAGCATTTCTCCTGAAACACCAAATACTGGTATTGGTCATTTTTCCTCAGTTTTTCCAATTAATGTTAACCTAACTGAATGATTTACTGGGAAACAGGAGAGGAAAAGGAAAGTTTGTGCTCAGCAGGATGAATATGTCATTTTTCCCAGTGTACAAGACAGAGGTCTTCACAAGAGGCAGAAGGTGACAGCAGAGCCAATTGGCTTCTCACTGCAATCTCATGGCCCATCCACTGCCAGCAGGCTGAAGCCTTGAACTCAAGACAAATGGAAAAGCTGAACATTATCCCAGGTTCCTGTTTAAAAGAACCTGCACATCTAATCCAGGGAAGCTGTGACAGCTGAGGAGCTCCTCACTCTCCACCTTGCATTGGTACAACCCAAAGCTGCTGTCCCCATGTCTCCAGCTCATGACTGAGCTGTGGCACACTGGGAGGCAGCCAGCACTGCAAATATCAAATACTGACAGGTAAGAACACATTTCTATGTCCTTTCACACAATAATGTCCACAGCTCCCCTTATTTTTCTGTCTTCTAGTCCATCTATAAAAAATTCCACTGAGTTTTCCTCCAGTCCACCTATGTCTACATAAACCAGAGAAGTGGGCACAGCTTATATAAGGGAAAATGGAATTATAAATGATAGTTATTGGACTTCTTGTACCTGCATTTAGAGAAGACCTGCATTCCTTTTAAAAACTTGAAACCTAGAGAAACATGTGGCCTTTCTAAGGCTGCACCAAAACCTACATAAGATCAAAAAAAAATGAAAGGAATTCAAAGTAAAGACAGAAGAATTATCACACAACTTCAGCTGGAGATTGAACAGACAATGCCCCAAGCTGTTTGTAAAAGAACTTGAAGCACTAAGATTGTTTGGGATCGCAGCCCCTAAAAGGTGAGCAGGGAATGAAATGAAGACCTACAAGTTAACAGATTAGCCCCCAAATGCCTTGTTGATAAAAACAGGACTGCAAGTTATTGATAGAAAATTCAGTGCTAGAAGTTACTTTATAGTTCAGTTTTTATATTCAACAAAAGGTAACACTGTTAAGGTACAATTTAGATGGCTGGTGTGTGTTTGGGGTTTTTGGTCATTTTTCCCCCAAAATCTCAACTATGCTAAATGCAAAATCAATGAAAACCTTTCTGAACTATCTTAAAAATGAAATTAATCTGGGAAAATTTATTGTTTGAATTGGCAAATCCCCTGCTGGCAACCAAACGGTTAAAGAAAAAATAAGGGGAAAAAAGCCTTAAAAGACTCAGGAGAATTAGCTGTTGCTAAAACAATTTTATGGTCCTTTCCACTCCAGTGGAGGTAGTTTGTATGGCTGACTGGAATCTATTCAATGCTGTCAAACATCTAACACTCCCATAGCCAGACGCCTCACAATGAATAACAAGCAGCCTCGCTGCCAATATGCTCGAGCTGCATTTTTTACCAGGGTCTGGACCCCAACCCAGCAACACTCCAACTTCATTGTTCCATGCCTTGTTAATTTATAAGACCAAAAATTAACCACAACAAACAGAAGTGCCAGAATTCTAAAGCGTTGCAGTTACAAAATCCATCATATTTAACAAACCACAATAGAGAAAGTCAGGTTCATAAAAAGAACCTGCACATCTAATTTCTCTTTTGTAGTTTAAATTGATTTCATAATAAAAAATAACACTCAATTTCAGCAGATGACTTCCATAATCGGGGGAGGCTCACAGTAAGTGCACAGAATAAAAAAGAAAGAAGTAGAAACAATGAATAAAGTGTACACAACTCTGGTTGAAACACTAAGCACATCATCTGTCATCCTGAGTATCATCATTTCCATAAATATTATCCCACCCATTGATTGCCTTGCTCAGTGCTGTGCTTCAAGCAGAATCCTGGACTCTTACCATATTTACATCCTTCATCTTTCAGCTCTAATAATGCTGAAGTGCTGACACCAGCCTCTCATTGCAGGGAAGATAGAGAGTGCTCAGTGACAGCCCTGGCTCTGGGAAATTACAGCTCTGCTCTCCTGGCAGGTTTATTATTATGGCTCTGACAGGCCCTGTGCTCTGGAGCTCATCTCCTGCCCTGGGCACATCCTCCTCTGCTGCAGCACCAAGCTAAAGTCAAACAGGACACACACATTTCCATGGAGGTATCCTGGAACATTTTCAGCTTTGGGGGAAAACCCACCATTCTCACCATGTTTCAAACACCTGATGACTCTGGGATTTACTTTTAATTATACTTGCTGCTAGAGTTCCCAGCATCTAATTCTCTAGGAAGCATAACGTGGTGCTGAAAAATTCCAGAGCCTGGGTTTGTAAAACAAAGTGAAGCAAAGCAGCTGTTTTGAGAAAAAGTGGCCATATCATGCAAACAGCCCTGAGAAAAACTAAACTCGAGTCCACAGCAGAACTCATGAGCTCATTCTTATTGAATAAAAATTGCTGCTGCACTTTCAGAGTGAGCTGATCACCCACATTAAAAAGACAGAGCTTTGAAGGAGTGAAGAAAAGCAGGGGGCTGTGAGTGTCAGTGTGTGCACAAGTGCTGGTGGGTGCTTGTGCTGGTCTTGACAGCCCTGAACATCCCAGAGGGATGGGCTGGGCAGCCCTGCAATGCTCAGGGACATTGCTCCATCAGCCATGCACTTTTAAGGATGTATTCAGAAGTAGCGTCAATGGGGTATCATTGTTTTTAAGCCTAAAGAAAACAACATGAAGTAATAAAATGTAAAGTTCAGGGATTTACCACCACTGAGTTATTTTACCTAAATACAGGTAGTAGCCTTAATACAATGTGAATTTTTTTTTTTAAATTCATTTTTTGCAGCACTGTTTAGGCCTCTTGCTCTGAAAGCAGGGTACTATTTCTTTCTACTCACCATTAACCTGCTGTCCTTACTCTATACATCTGGCCCCACAGCATTCATTAGCACGTGCACTGGAGAAGAAATACCCAAATTATGCTCAATATCATCTGGTTTGAAGCAGCATGCATGCACATCTCCAGAAAACATTCACCTAACAGCATTTCTGGGACCCCACAACACACACAAATACCTGACACATTTTCAACAGACACTTTGGCACAAGTGTCAAACAAGTGTACCTTGATTGTAAACAGGAAAAATAGTTCCAAAAACACAAATAGTCCCAAAATTTTAACCACAAATGATGAATCACAGAAAAAGCTGGTCTCAGACCAAAGCAGGTAAAAAGCTACATGCATCAATTGCATTGATATCAATGTTTAACATAAGCCTTTTAGGTTACATACTTACACAAAATCCAAGATTTAGGGAATGAACAGTAGAACTTGAGTACTGCTCCAGCAGGCAGAAAAGAGCTTTTTATCTTCCTACAGACTAATGAGTCAATAATAGTGTGGTTAAGCACTATCAGCAAGTCAGCAGCCAGTGGGGAGGCAAGCTGGGCTTTCCTTGTGAAGGGAGAGACACATCCCTGCAAATGCATCATCACTCCTGCAAAAGCAACTGAAGGCTGCACAATTTATGTCAAATCCAATTCTTAGCTACATGTTTAGTCAAACAACATGACAGCTGGATAACACCCAGCAAATATTCTCAGAACTAACACAATTGTAATTACACGGTGTTTCTTTATTCCTGCTCCACTTGATAACAGACTTTTGGAAATATGTATTTCAATTTAACCTACTCCATTTTGACATAAATACTTAATTTCAAGCAGTTCTGTTGCTACAGATGAGAGGATCCTTACCCCCAGGAAATCAGGCTACTCTGTGGCATCAAACACCTGCATGGAAGAGAACTGTCATTACCCAACAGGGGCCAGAAAGCTCCTTGTATCCCCCCAGGGAGCTGTTCAAGGCTACATGAGCTCTAATTCTGCAGAGGACTTCTGGAACAGATGGAAATAAGGCAAATGCATTAAACAATTTAGATTATTATTTCCAGAAATACTTCTACAGTACTCAAGTGTCAAAATGCTTTTAAATCAAGCAAATTGCACGTGGCAAGACTTACAAAGCTGACTGCAAGAATTAGATGCTTACACTCCATGAAATTCAGTTGATTCCAGAGATATAGCTCCACTGCTGCTTTTTAAAAATTCACCCATGACTGACCATAACATGAGAGCAGTATCTTAATGAGTATAAAGCCCAAGAGAAATAAACCAAAAATTTAATGCAGACTTATTTTTGCACGTTTACAGCACAGTGAAAGCCATCCCCTTCCCTTTCCCACAGAAAAAGGTCATTGCAAGGTGTGCCCTCAGGGCAATTCCCCTGCTTTTTACAAGGTCTCCTCCTGCCCCGGGATTCACAAAGGATTTGAACTGATGTACATTCACATAACCTGGGTTCATGAGAACCAGATATGAAAGGACTGCAAGAAGTGCTGCTAAATCAGACAGGGCTGCTTGGAGATCTTGAACAGAAACCTCATCACAGCTGAGGGCTCCTCCAGTTTCTGTTTTCAGAGGAGGTTTCCTGCTAAGTGCTTAGAAAAAGCAAAATGTCATTTAAAATAACTTTCCCAACCTTTTTACAGTTGTTTTCTGCAATCTAACCACAAGGAATTGAATATACTGCTTTAACCTCTGCTAAGTACAGTTTTTATACTTATTGACAGCTGGTGTTGATCATTTGAATTGGAAAACTTGCAGGAAGGAAGCACCTGAGTTCAGCCCTGAGTGTTCTCCAAAGTCTCCAGGAGTGTTTTATGATACCATTCAACGTCATTAATCAAGTAGTTCATTACTGGTTGGCAGAAACTCTTTGTTGCTGTGAACTCACTCAGCACAAAGTTATTTTGTTCATAGTACTGACACTTCCTTTTCAAATTTGTAAGGTTACTGTGCATCAGCCTCCTGCTGCTGCAAATTTGGCACTCTTTTCTCTAAGCTTTTCCTTCCCTAAAAGTGCCCATTTAACAGATCTTGGGTCTTTTTTATTTCTGCATTCCTCATAATTTAAGACACCTGAGTTATTTTCTGTAAGCCTTCCAGACACTGCTGAATTTTTACCAGAAAATTTACAGTAAGATCTTATATTTGTTTTCCCCAAAGGCCCCTCCCCTGTAAGTTCTGGCTCAAGGCCACTGCAGTAACACAGGCATTCCAGGATACCCAAGTGTGTTTTTCCACTGGAAGATGCCCCCTTCTGTCCTTAAACTGAATCTAGAAGAAATCTATGTATTTGCTTGTTCAGTGCAAAGGTCCCATATGCTGCTTCTCAGCAGGGATCATCTGTTCTGCTTAAATGCAACATTTAAACCCACTGATGGGAGGAGATTGATCAGCCAGCCACCACCACCAACCATCTATCTACATGTATTTTCTGTTTGGTCTTTTTTTCACTGCCCTGAGCTCTAATTTGCTGTTCATTCTGTGTAATTTGCCTCCCAGGTCCCAGTGACACCCCCAGCTGCACAGGCATGGAAAGCCCAACTCCTCTGTCTGCATTTTCTCTGTCAGCAAGGACAGCAGACCTTGCTAGAAGCTTTCACCTTCTCGTGCCTTTCCTGCATTTCTTCTGAGCCACACGAACTTTTAAGAAACAACACTCAAATGATCTGCCAAAAATAGGCATCAGAGAGTCTCTTTCCTTACAACCTGAAACCAGACCCTTTAAAATACAAATGGTATTTAGCGGATCTTTTCTCAATGTTATCCATCTTTCTCCTTGATGTCATAGAAAGGTTGCCATTGATTTTGATCCAATTTTGATCACAATCACTATTTCTGTGCTTCCTGACACTCCTGCAATTCCATGCATCTTGCATCTTAAACACTCCTTTCTGTATTTTTCCTGCCTCTATCTGCTCCTCTTCCCAAAGTTTATTCTTCTATCACTTTTTTATATCACTGTTATCACATGAATTGCTGAGCTTGTCTCCAAGAAATTACTGCCTTGAGGCACATCCTTCTGCTTTCTCCTAGTGCTTAATCTCTGATCATATCTTGGTTTTATAATCCCTATCAAGCCTTTTATTAGCTTTTGCTTTTATTACTGCTAAAATCACAAAACACAATATGCCGGACTTTGCTCTTGCCTAACAGTTATCCATCCTAAAACCAGCAGGTTTGTGGCTTTTTACACTCTCCTCATTTAATGCTTTCTCAGCCATTAGAACATTAGCAACAAGATAAATACTTTATGTTTATGAACTCCTTGCAGTTAGAACACAGAGAATTGCCAGATGTGCCTTCCCACATTCCAGATATTCTGCTAGCACATCTCACTTTGAATTTCCCATCCCTTTGCAAACCACCACAGGCAAAGGGATTCTGATCCAGGGACAGGAGAGGAGAACCTCTGGAGCCGTGAATTGGCAAAGGAAATCTGAAGGAAAGGAGAATGGAATGGAAAAGGGGAAAGAAGAAAGGGAAGGGAAGAAGGGCACGGACGGGAAGGGAAGGGACGGGCAGGGGCG
>JAXCLO010000013.1:23788577-23805207 GCA_035583995.1 Arremon aurantiirostris
TAATATAATATAATATAATATAATATAATATAATATAATATAATATATCAGCCTTCTGAGAACTTGGAGTCAGATTCCCATCTCTCACCTCATCCTGGGGACCCTCACAAACACCACACTTTTATATCATGCAAAAAGATTGAAATAAAGATCTTCAAAACCCAAGCAAATAGTAAATTTTCATTTATATCAAAATTATAATTTTTTTACCATCAATGAAGAATATTTAATAGATCTGCAATTTTACTGAACAAAGAAAAAAGTACTGCTCCTTCTAGAAATCTTAAAGATGGACTGCCTATTTCAGTCCCATTTATGTAGCAAAATGTAGGAGGAAAGGGCAGCACATTTACAGTGAATACAAAGACATAAAGGCATGAAATCCTGTCCATTTTACAGCTACCTCTGAAAAAAAAAATATTTTCCAACAACTTAGCATTGCACATAAAAAAACAAATACAGCTGCCTGCTAAACACAAGCATGACAAAGCTGTACAGTGAGGAATAAAGACTTCCCACGTTGTACCAGAGAGAGGAAGGAGCTTCTATTGAAGGACTGTCACACCTATCAGCAAACACAAAATGCCTGTGCAGCCTGCAGCAGTGGAACAGCGCCAGGCCAGCCCTTGGTGGGCCAGGAGAAAAGCTGAAATGGCTTTCCCAGTGAAAAGCTGCCATTGCTGCTGCTCAGGGACACTTCTGCAAGCAGGGAGCAGCAGCAGCACCTGCACTGCCCCACACCTGAGCAGCTCACAGCTGCATTTGCTGCCTGACACCCCCAACACCAGGGAGAAACTGCTCAGAAATTCTGGAATGGACATGTCAGCAAAGGTCATTAAAAACTGCATTTGCATAGGTGGCTTAGAGAAAACAACTGCAGGTAATTCTGCAGTTTTTCATGAATTATTAGATTATTAATACTACATGAGAAATATCTTCTTCAACAATTCCAATTACTACTCTGGCTTTATCCAGCCATCAGCCTACATATTGTACACACTGCACAGTACAATCATAACAACTGACTAGTTATAACTACTTTCAGGAAGATCAAGGACATTTAACAGTGGCTGTCCCACCCAGCTTCTCTTTCTGTGTGTCTTTTAGCTGCTGCCCACCATGGCATTGTCTCCCTTCTGTCAGAAGCCACTTGGCTGAGAGGCATTCCTGGAGTATCAGCCTGAACCTAAACATTCCTGGAGTATGACAGCCACATTTCCTGTGGGTAATATTCTCTCCTTTTTCTGAGGACAGACCAGCTGCTGAATACAGATTTCTATATTTAAAAAGAAAAAGGAAAAATAAAAAAAAGGAACAAAAACCACCACCAACAGAAAGCCCACCACAGCAGTAAAAAGAACCAAGCTTCAACTTCTTTGAAGTGTCCAGTTCAGAGATCACTGAAATCACGGCTGGAGTATCATTCCTCCAGACATTTCCTCCTCCTCTTTTAAGTTTGAATTTAAGAGTTACAGATTTGTCCAGATTTTCCCCCACACCCCTGTGCTTGAGCTGCTGAGAAGCACAGATGAATTGCAGCTCTGAGCTGCACACACGTGCCTGGAGCTGTGTCCCTGTGCCGTCTGTAACAACCCAGGGAACTCTGCATTAGTGCTGCTCTGCTGAGCACAAGGGCTCAACCTACCAAAAAACATCAGACTTTTCTAAAGTCACGCTGTGCAACTGGCCTAGACATTTGTAATAAATGACATTTCCCAAAATATTCAGGATTCCAGCAAGAGGACATTTGTTTGCAAACACAGGAATAGTGTTCACTTGGAGCCTCAGAGTTCAAGCATTATCATAATTCTCAGAAACTGATAAAAAAGCATAAATGGCTTTGGGGGAAAAAATGGAAATGCCTTTAAAAATATTTTATTTTCCTTTTTGAGGCATTCCTTACAATCTTCATTCAAAACCCACAAAACTAAATTAATTTTCTGATAAATAAACTAATTTAATTTTAGTCTACATTAATTTTCTGAGAAATAAACTAATACACCAAATAAATAAAGTAGTACTGCTTAGCTGAAAACGGGGTTTTTTTAATGGTAGGAAAATATGAACCATTATATAGAAAACATTCTAAAAAGAAAAGACGAGCAAGCATCAGCATGGAATAAGCTATCACCTAAAATCAATTGACTAGAACTGTTTGTCTCTTCAAAGAGCAGAATCTGATACAGGAATAAGGTCACAGATCC
Source organism: Arremon aurantiirostris (assembly GCA_035583995.1). Classification (NCBI taxonomy): domain Eukaryota; kingdom Metazoa; phylum Chordata; class Aves; order Passeriformes; family Passerellidae; genus Arremon; species Arremon aurantiirostris. Next base: position 23,790,782 of record JAXCLO010000013.1, read on the forward strand.
TTTCCCATTACCCAACCCCACCAAAAGCAGCAGATCCCACTCAGGGAGCATTCCCAGAGACTCCAGCAGCACGGCCACATCTGCACTTGATTCACTGGAAATCTGACTCCAGCACCACATAAGGAAAGATGTTTTTTGAGGGCAAGTGTGAAATTCTGCTCTGGCCACAGTGAATAGGAGTGAGTGTTTTATGGGGTGTCTGTTATCTGTGCTGGCACAAAGCAAAGCCTGCAGAGCTCTTCCCACATCTCTGATTTACCTCCACATTTCCTTTATCTCTCTGCATTTCCTTTGATACACAAGTCATACTTTGAGGTCAATGGGGTTTGCAGTTCTTTAAAACTGGGGTAAAACACATCTTTTTCATCTCTCAGCTCAGGTCTCTCTCTGCTTTAGAGCAAAATTCCTCACACTCAATGCTGATTATCTGGTGCACAAAGTTAATAAACAACTTTTGAGTTCACAGTGTTTGCCTGCTATAAACACCTACATTATACAGTCCCAAACTGTACCATAAAAAGCAATCTTAATCAAGCAATTAAGAAATTACATCATTAAGAATTGCTTAAGAAATTAAGCAATCCTAATTTATTTATACTTAGCCTTATTGAGCCCAGAGGAGCACCCACATGCACACAACTGAATGTGTTTGTGAGTACCACCATGGTTTGGACGGAACAGCACAGACTTAAGATATAAAAGCTGAGGTCAATTTCTCCTAAAATGCTTCCAAAAATTCTGTAATTTAACTGGAATTTGCTACTGTATAGATTTGAAACTGTACTCTGAGCTTTCCCTTATTTTTTCTGCAGCTTTATTCCCCAACCACCCGCTTCCTGACAGGTGAGATATTTTTCTACTGACAGGCTAGCAATTAACCTGCTGCCACAAAAGAATAACAGAGTAAAACAAAATGTGAAAAATGAAAGATTCATCATAGGTATCACAGCGAAATCTAGAAACAGCATCGCTTCAATTAAGGTTCTTTTCCCTATGGTCATATAGTTTCTCCTGTACAAATCCACTGTTGTTCAGTTATTACTTCAATCTCAGGATTTAATTTCCTCCTCAGCACTTGAGATGCAAGTAGGAAGGAAAGCAGAGAATGAAAAATTGAAATCAAAGCCACGACACAGATCTTGTACTTTGCTTCAGCTGATAAACCAGGAGCAGCAAAAGGTTCAGCTCCTTTCTCCCCAGTCCCAAGTGAAACTGAAGCAGCTTTAAAATCCCAGTTACTTTTTTCCTCCTCAGAAAACTGAGTGGCTGCTGCTGCCTTTTGTTTGGTTACTTCAATTTCTCACCAACATTTCTGCCTCCTCAATGACAAAGCTCAAAACATTCAGCAGAAGTTACGTTAGTTTTGCAAACACTTATGCCCATCAACATCTTCAGCAGTTTCACATGTTGATTCAAATGCCACTGTTCATTGAAAAATATTTTGACAAAAAACCTTAAGGCAATTTATCACTTCTCTTACACATTCCTATTTCTGAAAGTGACTTCTTTCCACAGAAGCCTGCCACGCAAGCAGCACAAATGCCATGGTGCCAGCACAAATGCCATGGTGGCAGCACAAATGCCATGGTGCCAGCCAGGAGCAGCTGCAGGATGCACTGGGTGCCTCCAGTCCTGGGTCCAGCCCTGTCTGCCCAGGCTGCCCGAGCTGGGAACCTCCACAGCAGCTGCTCCAAGCCTCTCTCAGGCATTTATCCTAAGGACCAGCCCCAGGCAGGATGGAGCACACTGGCTGTGGGATGTTATTATCACCTCACCCACCTTTAACCATTGCACTCCACAAACTGTACCCGCAAATAAGAATCATTTAAGACATTCTCAATAAACATCTCTCTGCACAAACTAAAAAAAAATCAAAAAACAAAGAGCAACCAACAGTTAAAAACTGTTAAATGATGGCTAAAAGTCAATAAGCCAGTCTGATGGCAGAAAAATACATATTTATATACGCAAGTTGAAATTCCTTTGTGGAAATAGCTGTGCCACCTGAGAGGTTTAAAACACTGACCACCCCAATGACAAATTAGGGAATCTGAAGTTAGAACTCTATGCTGTCTCCCCTGAATACAAGAAATACACACCTGCTTGAGTAAAACAAACCTGGCTTCTTTAGCCTAAACACAATCAGTTTATTGCAGGCAGAACACACAGGGACTGCACCCATGGAGAAGGGGTAAAGCACACACAAACTCCACACAGGAAAGCCACAACACAGCCCCAGAATAATAAATCCTGCCCAGAAATGGTCCAGGATCTCTGAATGCCCGTGATGATGCAGGTGATAGATTATATCACAACAGACACTGTATTAAACTCTTGCTCCCATGCTGTCCCCTGCTCTCATGTAGAAATTCTGCCACAGGACGCAGGTAAAGCTCCCTCCTGCACAGAAAACCTGCTCCAGGAATGTGATGTGACTTCTACCCCTCAGAACAGCACAAATGAAAATCCCCCAGACATATCTGTCTACAGGAGGAGTTTCTATAGATCCACAGAACACTGGAAAGAGGGAAAGAGAGGAGAATTGATTAACCCATTTCAGGAGTCCAGAAATTTAAATAAGAAAAAGTCTATTACCAGATGCCTTCATAGTCACTATTCAAAAATCTACACCTGCACTAGAGAATTCTCAGGAGTGAGAAAAGCTTAAAAATTACCAAGTTAATGAGACACAACTGCCATTTACAAGCTTCTGCTAATCCCAGAGGTTTCATCCCAGCAGTGCTCAGCCAGTTTTTACTTAATGCACAGCCAGTCATTCATTCCCAACTGAAATTAGTCAAGCTCTTGTGAATGACGATTGAGTAAAAGCAGAGTTATGACTTAAAGAATTGGTCCCAGGATGTCAATTCACTGTCATGAAAATGAAAACTGTGCCCTGTGTGCACACAATGCTTACTGGTACTACTGGGAGTTACTCACTGTTGAACAGGCACAGAAATTAAGGATTTTTTTAAAAGTTTATTTTTAGGTTATGATAAAAACTCCATTAGGGAAATTACCTTTCCAAAACTACAAGCAGACAGTACCTCAAAGCAGCTACCTAGCGTTCCCACATTGAGGGTGACAAAACTTTGCAAAGCAACAAGGACAATTCCAAACATTGCTCCATTCCCTTCCCCACCTCCTGACACAACATGACGGACATTCCCAGGAATTTCACCCACTGACTTCAGAACCTTGGAGGCCAAGGTCTGCAGCAATGATGAAAGCAGGAACAACAACAGGGGCCTGAACACCACAGGGAAAACAAAAAGAAGTCAGGGAAACTCAGGGCCACACCAAGCCAAGAACCTGGAGAGGAAGCCCACATGATCCAGGAAGAGAAAAGGGCACTCTTCTGGGCACAGCCCCTGAGGAAAGGGGTTAACCAGTCCAAAAACACAATTTTACTACCCAAAGACTAGAGAAGATGCTCTAAAGTATTGAGATTTACAAGCATTCCAACTGAAACACTGAAATTGCATTTACTGGTGTGTTTTTCACACTAGAGAACCAGACTAAATTAGGGAGCCAGCACAACTTCTAAACACCCTCAAGAGAAAAGGAATCATCTCAGAGAAAGCATCATCATTCTGGGAAAAGCATTTCCCAAAAGAACTTCAGCTCTCATGGAGTACATAAAGATTTCACTAACACTTTTCAAAAGCACATCTTGTATAATTTTCATGGTTTCTTGTTAGAGGAAGCTCAGCTGATACTTTGAAATGGTAACTAAAAGATTATATTCTAATTAAGGAGAATAGTGTCCATCTGTTATGGAACTAGGAAGGACCAATTAGAAGAACAATGTCTAATTTGATCAACCTCAGCTGGCCAGGTTAATCCATGAATGGGTCCAAACAAATATATAATCTTTTCTAATCACCACTGGATTAGCTGGATGAATCCATTTGGATGTATATAATGTTTACCATATTTATTTCAAGTATCCCACCCTTTTCCTTCCCCTTTACAAGCTATACTAAATTACTTTAAGGCTTTGCAAGGATTTTTGGTTTTTGTTTGGGTTTTTGTTTGTTTGTTCGTTTGTTTCTGGGTTTTGGGGTTTTTTTGGGGGGGAAAGAATGCTCATTCCCTCCTTGGTCCTCCATGAAAAATGGTTAACCATCATTTTGGAAAACAATAATCATTCTGGTGTAAGGGACCTGGCAATGTTTGCTGGCTTTAATTTTGCATCAAAAGCTATCTGAGAAGCAGGAGGCAACTGCAATTAATCATCTCTCCCAGCTATATAACTAATATATAGTTATATCCCACTAATTAATATATAGTTCTATATTTTTAGAACTGCCCAGTGGGCATCCTCACATTATCTACTGACACTTGTTGGGAAACTCCTCAAACCAGATGGTTCCTCCAATTCCAGGGGGTCTTTGACCCCAAAAAACCCAAGAAGAAGAAAAGAACCTCCCTCCCATCTGTGGCTGACCTGTTTACGAGTACTGGGAGGAAGAACCCAACCATAAAACAAATCCACATCCACCAGAACGGACTCCTGAGGGGAATTCTCTCAACCAGCCCCACACTGGATTGTCCCTTCCTCATAACAGTGTTGGATTCACAAAACCACCTGTGCTGGGCTTGGTGAGAGGAAAATGGAACTGATCTCCTCAGGAAAAGAGGCTGGAGGTGTAAATGGCAGGAGCTGAGCCAGGGGAGGCTGACTGAGTGGAAAAGGGAATTTCTTTCTGCCAGCAAAGGGAATCCCTTGCGCCCTCTCTGCTTTGTGGTGCCCATTGAGGTACCAGAGCCAGGCCAAGGAGCATCAGGGACTGACATCCCCTGCTCTGACACAGATTGTGCAATAACTGACAGGGCTTCTGCAAACTGGGAACAAAAGTTACCTGGAAACTGGATGGGGGATACAGGAACTTCCTAATGCATTTGATAAGTGTTCATTTTAATTGCACCACTTACACTTGCACCTTGCTTTCTTCCCCTCACTTAATGAAGCATAGAAATTTCAACCCTTCTCTAACTTCACTCATTTCAGTCTAGGAATTAGATTTTTCCTTAATTTCTCTTGCATTATCAGTGTGGCAATGAGAGTCATGACCCATTCCATCCTGACCCTATCATTCCACTCTCCCTGCCACCATTTCTTCATTCCCAGGCACATTTTTCTCTAGTTTTCAGTTGTACAAATGCATACAATAGAAAAGGTGTTTTATTTCCTGCTATCAAACGGAATGTTTTGATTAGGACCTTGTGTGTAAAGTGAGTGTCAAGCAAAAGGAGCTGCAAACCCTTTAAAGAGATGCTAGTCTGCAACTGAATCCATAGTTTTTGAGAGAATTTGGGAAAAGACAATTAGCTAGGCTTTTCTGCTGGGATTATTTAAAGCTGACCAATGAAATGATGACTTTATTCCCTTAGGCCTATTTTAAAAAACTTCACATTTAATAATTAATCCCAGTCTGATTATGCCAGAGAAGAATATTTAAATAGCATTGAGATCAGGGCTGTGCAGCTCCACCCAGCTCCAGGTAAGCAACAGGAATGTTGAATATCTGAAGCAGAGCACCATATATTCCTGCTCACATCATAAAGCTGATAAAACACATTTCAGATGCTATGAAATACTGCCAAATTAATGTTCTGGGAACCCACTACTCTTTGTATTTCTTGTGTTTACTGGGTTTTATCTGGGCAATCTCAGTATTGTGTAAATAAAGTCTGTCTGTCTCTTCTATAGATAATATAGAATAATATAGTTTATGTACTTTTTATATAGTTTTTTAATATAGTTACATCCTTTTCCTCCTTAACAGGGAGAAAAACTAAGGCATTCATTATGTAAAAAAAAAAAAAAAATCACCTTGGTCAGAGTGCTTCATTTCAAATAGATGTTAGACCCCCACATGACCCATTTCTACCAGAACCACATAACAATAAACTTTTAATTTCCCCCTCCAGCACTTCTCAGCATCATATCACTCCTTCCCATCACCAACAACAAGCACAGCAAATCTTTAACAAATGACCTAGAGGCTTCTACAATGGCTCTTATAGGTTATTTAATAAAACTGTTTCATTCACAAGTGTCTGGAGAGTTGCATGTTGATAGCTTGAAAAAGTGTTAAAAATGCAACTTGGATTTCCTAAGGGTTTACAATGGAAGATCAACATTAGTAGTAATAAAGACCCCAATTTAACACACACTTAATGCAGGTTGTAAATAAAAGGTTTAAAGACAGAAAAATTGTAGTTCTTACATAGAAAAGGGGGAGATTTTGAAAGCTGAGAAAGTTAAATAAAATGTACTGGAAGCATGCCAAGTTTAAAAACATTTTTCATCTGTACTGCTTCTGAAGTACAACATAAACAAAACCAATCATCTAATTAAGCTAATTACATCAGTAATACACAATTAATTCTGCTGCAGCCTTAGCAAAGACGACGAGATAAGGATTCATAGAAGGGTATTTTTTCTGCCTAATTACAAGACAAAATGCGAACATTCAGAGCCTGGGTGCAGATCTCAGGGGCAGCACTGATTTCTGGGGTGCAAGGCTGATCTGAGGGGCTGGCTCTGGGCACCCACTCCAGGGGCTGTTGTGAAACAAGGAGGCTTCTGTGGGGACACCTGGGGACACCCAGTGCAGCAGCCCCTCCTTCAAACTCAGCCACTCTGGCTGTGACCCACGCTGCTCAGTGAGATGCCCTGTGGAGGCTGAGCTAGAGCAGAGACCAGACAGAGCTAAGGAATAAAGCAGGGATTTATCAAGAGGCTTCAATGGCTCCACCTTGGGCAGCGCAAGAGCCCAGCCAGGGCTGCACCCAAGATGAACCAAAATGGGCACAAAATGCACAAGCACTCACAGGGTGTCACTGTGATCAGTTCTGCTCCATTTGCATCTTGCAGTTCATTGTCCCATTACTTTAGCCCATGCAGTCCCACCCTGCTTTTCTCTCTTCATTTTGGTGTTGTTTCTGCTCTTGGGCCTGAGATTTGGATCATTTGTCCTTGGTCTCCAGCTAGAGAAGGAACTGTTTTGTCTCCCTACTCTCCCACCATCCCCTGATATGCAGCTCAGACCCACACACTAAAGCAGCCCAGAACCTGAAAAATATAAAAGCTAAACCTGAAGGATCAGCTGAACCCAGAAACTCACAGCTCCTGAGCTCTGCATTGTTTCCCTCTCTGTGCACTGGGACTTGGCTTACACGTTGGGTTTTTGGTTGGTTCAGGGCACTGTGAGAATGCAGAGTTTAGGAAACAGAGCAGATGGTCTGTGTGAAAGAATGTCTTTGTGGCCACAAACTCGTGTCACACAGTGAGCTCATGCCATGAGCAGCTACGTGATCCCTCCCCTTGTGACACCCTGCTCATCTGGGGCTCCTCACTGAACACTGTCACATTATCCCATGGACAACGTGACACCAGGCACAGGACCCTGCAGTACCACTTAGTGGCACTGCTGATACCCAGCCTTTACTTGAAAACCAATGTAATGAACTGCTGTTCATTCTGGGGGCAGCAATGTCATCAGCACATGGCTCTGCTGGCAGGAGTTTGAAAGGAGGCTGAAAGCCTGGACCAAGTTCACAGGATATGGCAAAGACTGCACCAAATCACACCTTAAACAGAAATAATGGGACATGCATCAACTGAAGACATTAACTCCACAATTACTTTAGCTGATGTTGAACATTCATCAAACCCCATCAAAAGTTTCAGAAGAATTGCTGTGAATACATGGGTTTTGTGCCACCACCCTTATTTCCCAGCCTCTAACCATTTCTCCATCATTCCCAGCCTCCAAGGCAATAAAGGAGAACCTTGCCAGCACTGAAGAACACAATTACCACATCCACACACAGCCTGACACAAAGGCTTCAAGACACTGAGTTTCTGCTCCTCTCCCAGGTCTGCAGTGGTGAAGCTGGAGCCTGTGACAGTGTCTGGGTACCAGCAGCATGAACAGAACCCTCTGTCCTTAACACAGGACTGTGGGCTGCGCTGGAGCTGGCACAGGACAGAAATAGGAAAAACAGTGCAGGAGATTCACAGAGATATGGAAGCAGAAAGAAGAGAACAGCACAGAAACACAGGACAGTAATAACTGCCAAACCAGAGCAGATTTTCTTATAGGGGGTAAAATAGAGAAGCACTAAATTTAATCCATGCATGCAGAACTGAACTTTGGCAAAACTCTACTGCAAAAATCAAAGGCCTAAACTAAAAAAGGCAAAAGAAACTAAACTCTTGTCAGCACGGTCATAAAGTTGAAAGATTCAGGTATTTCTCCCAAAACAGTATCTAAAACTCACAACTTAAAAACCTTCTTGATGAAAGAAGCAGGAATGGCCCTTCAAGCAGTCAGTGCTGCTGACTCCAGCTGGGAGAACATGCTGGAAGCTGCAGCTCCACAGTTCCTCCTCCAAGGGAATGCCCATTCCCATTCCCCCTGCCCATGTGCAGCACCCCAGCTCTGCAGGCTGCCTGGAAAGGAGAATTTTACCCCATCTCTGGGAATCAGGGACCTGTGTAAACCAAATGCTGTAGCTCAGGTGCCTTCATGCCCTAGCTGGAACAGATATTTAACACAAATGACTTAAAATGCTGATTCCAATCAACTGATACTTGCAGAACTTTAAATTATTTTGAAGTTTTGCAAAAGACTCATTAGGAAACTGGTGGGCTGGCAAATCACGTTCAACTGTTGCAAAGAACTAATTTCTATTTTATCCTGCAGCTGATGATTAGCTACCTCCATAAAGTTTTTAAGCTTCTACAAAAGAAAAAAAATGTGGCTCCTCAAGGTTGCAGCTCCCTGGTGCCAGCAGCAGAATGACACCCAAGTTCACCCAGCACGAGACAGTTCGTGTCTGGAAGCAATACAGCTGCATTTATTTTGTCACTGTGCTGCCAGACTGACTTGATCAGGTCAGGCCAAGCTGAGAGATCTCTGAACTGCAGGCAAGTGTCACTGACCTCTCCTCTCCCCATTACATCCTCCATGGATGTTCTCACAACCCCAGCTACATGTGTTTTGAATAATCTGTCCTGTCTGGGTTATAAACTTACCCTTTTACCACCTGGAATAACCAAAAGCTGACAATATTCAGAATTCAGAGGCCCTTATCCTACAAGTGTTAAAAAGCAAGTATTTCACTCACCTCCAAACACAAAAGCATGTTTCATAATAAAGTAGTAACTGGGATAAAATTACAGGCATTAAAATAGCATTAAATCTTCTGCTTTTAAAAATTACTACTTCAGTTTAACATGAAACAAAAGAGTATTTTCTAAACACTGGGGAAAATGTCATTGGACATATTTTTAGATTAAACTGTCACAATTGAAATGAAAATGCATTTTTAAGACAAGTTTTGACATCCAAAATAAATTTTCATACCTACTATATTGATTTAGGAAATTCCTCAAGACCACAGAGTGCAGATCCTACCGCCTCCTTGGTGTATCCTGCCTTTCATGATCATATTGAGCATTTTAGAAAAGAATGCTGGCTCCAAAGTAAGCAGAGGCTGTTGGATGGGAGCTTTGCCTGAGAATCTGCCTTGTGGTCATGGCAATAACATTAATGAGGCTCCTGGCTCGTCTTTTATTAGAGACATGAAGATTTTAGGAGTCCAAACCCTCTTAGAAAAACTCATGTAGGTCAAATGTGAAACTCAGCTAGATGCTAGAACAGTAATTGACTTGATTCAATCAAGACTCAACAAAAGTCTTTTTGAAAGGCTGAATTTTCATCAGAAATCCTGGATATCAGACACATTCACACGTGGATTTGTAGCAGATTAAATGGTTTAACACAAGATCTTTCAAAAGGACCTTGCTGTTTGCAGAGTATCACTGGTGAAAAATAACACTTTAGAGTCCTTTTGTTAAACATCTGCTGTGCTGGAACACAACAGAGGGCTGGAAAACAATGCTGTGATGAGAATACTTGGAGGAGGAAGCAGTGTTTGTTTTCCTGGGAATCCCTTGAATGTTTGAACCCCAGTCCCACCCTGGCCTCAGTCTCACGGATAAGAATTATGAAGAACAGATACTGTGGGATGAATGTTTGTTAATTCTTGCCCATTGATCAAACCCATATGTACACAACCATCTCCTACTGAGCTACTGTAAGTACTTAAGGCTCCCTCAAGTAAGCTGCATGTACAACTTGCAGTGAATCATTTAAAGGAAAAAGAGTTCACTGTACCAGGACAGACTGATTTATCTTCATTTCTGCTTTAGCTTGTGTCAAATTATATGTAAGTTTGTATTTAATTTTATTCTATAAATAAAAGCTTGCATTTAATTTTGAGAATGCAAATGATCTCTTGGGACCTGATGGAAATACTCTTTAAATTAAGCACATTCTGGTCTTTCAGGACCCTGGAATATTCTGTCTCTGCTTTTAGCCTATGCCATCTCTACATACATGATAGATGTTTGGGGAATACATTTTTTTTAATACCAAATTTCTGCACACAATTCAAAGTAAGTAAAAACTTACACCACACTGTATTGTTTAAGATACTTTACTTGAGTGCATTACTCTACATAAATCACAGGTCTTCAAATAATGACTAGAGATTAAACCCAAGGCTTTACAGAGACAAGCTTCCTCTGAAATTACCTCTGTATCACAAAAGCTGGAGTTAATTTCAAGAATATCTACTTTAATAATAATTTATACCTGTCACTAAGCCCTCCAGTATTTAGCAAAGGTGATTTTGACTAAGATAACTTCCTTTTCCTTACATCTTTTTCTTTAAAAAAGCACCCACCATAGTTTCCTGCCTGAAGCAATTAGTCTCACTGACAGTGCCTTTGTGCTCTCCAAGTTCCTCAACTACTTCCCATTAAAATATTCCTTAAAAATTTTAAGTCAGTTATTTTAAGGAGGGAGTGGGGCTGGGGTCTGTGGCCCCCATTTGAGGTGACAGCAGGCTGTGTGACAGTGACAGCAGGGCTGAGGGACCAAGGACAAGCTGCTGGTGAATCACAGGAGCCTCCAGCTGAAGATCCATTCCCATGGAGCACTCCCTGTCTCTAAACACTGATGCTAAAGTACAGCTGCTCCCTTTTTTTGCTATTTTTTTTCCTCCTTCCTCAATTGTTGAGTCTGTGTCTGTACAGGAAAATCAAACCAAACCAAACAAACAAAACCAAAAGAACAAAAATCTCCAAAATCTCTCAGCCTAACATTTTCAAAGGTCCCAGTGGCAGGCCTGACAGCCTGCCCATGGAATTCCTGCACATCCTCTGTACATGGATCCTTCTGTGTCACTGGCTAAGCAGCCAGAAGGAAAAATGTGCAAAGCCATCTCAAAAAGGTACCAACAGCAGTACCTTGCCACTAATGAATCAATCACTGCATCATCTCCACATGGAGACAGAATGAATTTGGTTTTCTGTGATGTAGGTCTGCACTTGTATCACCTCAGCAATATAGACACAGGAATGCATTTATTTAAAATGAATTTCAGTCTCATTTTTAATAAATATCAAAACCAAATTACTCACCCTCAACCTTACCTTAACCTGAACTGGCCATGGGGTTTGCAATCCATTCTGCTAAACAACCCAGATCCAGGGCATTACATTTACAACACATTTCTATCACAAAGCTGGAATCCATGTGAATATGTGGAAGATCATGAAGTCTGAAGCTGTATGAATGATTCCTCTGATAACTGAACAGTACCAAAGACACCAATACCTCCTAGAAGTAAAAAGGGGTTCAGCCATCAGCCCTCTGCAGATCATGTCTAAGAACTCACTCAGCATAACTCAGGTTATAAAAGGACTGGCTGCTGGCCATTACATGCATATCTCACTCTAATTTCTTTAACTCTCAGAGCATTTCATTCTTTGCATCACCTTTGCAAACCCAGCCCTGAATCTGAAAAAAATTTGTTGCCATTCTTTACAAGGAGTTTAGCAGAGGTCAACAGATCTACATAAAGTGCCTGCATAATCCCACACAGAGCCTAAATTACTGCAACAGGAGAAAATACAACATTTCCCATCTTCCTACATATGAGAGCCTAAATAAACCCTGAAAAATAACCTGTTCATTAATTACACATATCCAGCAAGCAAAAATTCATCCTGGAGATTTTTTTCATTACAGCACACAGAGATATTTACTGTACCTCCTCCATGCCAGTGCTTCCCAGTGCAGGTGGTGCTCACAGCTCCTGACAGGGCAAGGCCAGGTACTCACCTCCTGTTCCCTTTTATCAGGGGGTATCCACCACCTCCTGCTCTTTTTTATCATATATCAATATGTCAACTTCAAATTCTCAGAGGCTTGCACGCCATCCAATAAAGCCACTTTACCAAAATTGGAAAGATAATATAAATATTTAAGATTTGGCTTTTATACATTTGTTTCTGCTTACATATAACATTAAAGAAATTAATTTTCCTTGACAAATTTATTAAAACCCTGCATATTTCATATTATCATTCACCTGAGGAAAAGACTCCAGCTTAGTAACATAAAAGTTACCTTTCACCCAAATATATTCCAACAAAAAAAATTTGTGCTCTTTGGTCACGAGCATCAGCAACATTAAATGGTCATTTTAATAGCAAAGGTTAAGGATGGGAATATATTATATCAGATATTCCAATTTAAACCTTCTGAAGAGAAACAACAAGGTTAGGCTTCCCTAGTGATGTGAAAGATTCTGTCAAAAGGCCCAAATGATGCAAATACTCAAGGATTAAGTACATGACACTAAATTACTGAGATTCGTAATGCTAAATTTGTTTGCATTTGTTTGAACACTAGAGCATGGTTCATATCTCACTTATTCCAGAGGACCATGTTTAAGAAATAAACATAATTTAATGACCCATCCTCTTCATGACTAGAAAAATATTCATTCCCCACATTTCTATGCGTAGAGGTCTTCTCAATTTCAAAAAGAAAGCGATGAACTTTTTCCACTGTACATTGTTTGGGACTTCAGGGAACACTTACATATCTTCCTATGTCTGGGCTGAAGTTGATGTCAGAGCAAGACTAAATTGTGAACAAAAAATGCTCTTCACAATTTCACAAATACAAAATTGGGGTTTGGAAGGCCTACCAGTGGGGACAAATAACAAATAAAGCCTACAATGCTTCTTGTTTCAGGGCTTAAATCACTTTATGAAGGTTTGATTTTAATTCAACTACAGGAGTATTATTACACCTTCTGCAGGAAGAACTGCAATTTACAGCCACAGAGGTCAGAATGCACAAAGGAACAGAGTTCTGGCCACTAGGACACATCTCTAGCACCCAAAACCAGTCAAATAATCTCTTCCAAAAGGAAAATAAGATTGTTTTACTTTCGTTACCCACTATAATATGTTCCAAAAGGAAAATAAGATTGTTTTACTTTCGTTACCCACTATAATATGAATTTGGAAAAACTGAACACAAAATACTAAGCACTTAAAAAGTCACTCTACATTTTGCAAAAAGTTGAAAGAAAACACTAATTATTCCTATAACTTCTAACTCCCTTATACTGTTCTGAAAATAAAGCAGTATCTGACATTCAATGTGCTCAGAACTGCTCTCATACAATTACACACATGCTTGTCTGAAACTGTAGAACGCTGGCAGTTCTTTCAACTAGGATATGTCTTGTGGAGCACAGCTTCCATGAAACTCAGCCCTCTGGACAAGTGAAAATGTGAACTTTCATCCCTTTTGCCAGCATAGCTGCAAGCCCTGACACCTGCAGTGTAACATGAATGCTCTCCCAGATTCTGGCTCTGTGGAGCAATGAAGAGTTCCAAGTGCATAATTACTGAGCCAGTCTCCCACCTTAGGCTTCATTCCCTGGGTTGGAAATTTCTCATTGATATGGAAGGCCATTCTCCAAGGCAGGAAGAGCAGGTTCTGTATGAGTGAACTAGGCAGAAAACACCTGAACTTCACTAGTGATGGGGTCAGCTTCAACCTAGATGTATCAATCTAGAGCCATTTTCATCTTTTCCGATAGATTTTAAAAAATCTATTTATCCTTTAAAGGTTACAGGAATTACCACACAGCAAACATCTTCTTTGTAAAATCTCTGCACTTGAGCAGCACTCTGTAGGACTTGGTCACAGACCATGATTCTCAACAACTTTCCAAACGCACCCAATTCAACAACCAGCAATCTCTAGTGAGAGGTGCTTCTGCCCCGACCCTGCTTTCACGTGAAGAGGCAAGAACCAGAAGTTATTTCCATCAGAGCCTTCATTAATTTCTTTAAATATATTTGCTAAACTGTAATTCTGTAAGGCTGAAGTCCAGCTTGCTCTTCCAAAACATTTAAAGTTTATCAACAAGAGGCTGCTGAGGGAGCTCTCTCCTGTCTGTGACAGTGTTCACAGGGGTTTTAGGATGAGGGAAGAGATGAGGATCTGACTCCATGTTTCAGAAGGCTTGATTTA
>JAXCLO010000013.1:23820545-23831178 GCA_035583995.1 Arremon aurantiirostris
TCCCAGCAGGGCCCTGCACCCAGGCCCTTTGCAATAAACCCCAAGTTCCTGACCTGGCTGCAGAGATCTCTGCTCTCCGTCTGTCCCCACTGTGCTATCCCCCATTGCTCCTACACTGGATAAAAGGTGATTTCAGTCTAATAGGTAAGACTTAATGGAAGGTTTTCCTATGTTTAAGGAGAAATCCACTATTAAGAATACAGTCACCAGCTGTAGTTACCCTATAAAGACTTATGTGGATGTGATCATTACTGAATTCAGTTTGCAGGACAGTGATTTCCATTCTACAGCTAGAATTTATCACCCTTTCTAGGTTTTCATTTATTTTTCCACTTGATTTGAAAGCATAAAGTCATCAGGATTTTTTTATTTCCTCCATTATTCCTCTGATTTTTCCTGTTTTCTTTTAAAGACTTGTGATTTTCTTCCTAACAAGCTGCCCAAATGACAAGCAGCAGCCAAGGGATACATTAATGCAATCAGAAACACACAGAAATTACCAACACAAACAGGTATTTACATTCCAGAGGACTCAGAGATGCTGATTAAACACCAGAATCACAGGTGGATAAATCCTGGCAGTGAAGGCATAGAGAATCTTTACAGCTCACACATCTCTAACATGAAAGGCAGCACAGGAAAAGCCAAAACTTTCCATTTGAAGTTTTATACTGAGAGAAAAAGCTGGAATTACTGGCCAGTGACAGTACCTGACATTTAGATCCCAGGTGGGCCACAGCATGGGTTACAGTGGAAAATACAGGATGAAAGGTGTACTTTAGATGCAGGAGGGGAGTACTATCAATGAAACACAGAATGGGAACAGTAGTTTGATTAGGGAAATTATGTTTTCAGTAATTATCTTTAAATAACTTTGAAAAACCAGTGAAAGCCATACAAAACCATCAGATACTTGCTTTTTGTAATGTACCCTATTGGAAATCAAACAGTATGGGAAGAATCTAGAGGCACACAGTCTTAGAGGACATGAGAGGCTGGAATTAACTTCTGCACAAGCTCGTTTTATGTTTAATAGGCACTACAGGAAAATTTTAAAGATATGTTTTATATAAAGCTTTTATTTGGGGCTTTTCCCTATTTAATTTTCAACCTGTACATAGAAATAAAGTAAATTTCTTAACTATTCATGGATAGTAGATCCCAGTGATTTCAATTTCTATGAAAAATAGAACAATATTGTATTGTTGACACCAAGTAAGAAACATATTAATTCTTTCAGTAATGTACAGCATGAAAGCATCAATCTAAATCTAGAATCCTGACAAAAATGTACACACACCTTCTGAAAAGGTATTACTCCAAAGCACCACAGGTAGTCCTTCAGCCAAAAAGAAAATACCACCTCACACCATTCAGAAAGTTTAGAGACAGAACACATAAGCTGCATAGAGAGTTCAATAATCTCCATTCACAATGTAATGTTAATATTTACTCACAGTCCCTGGCCCCCACCAAGATTTTCTTTTAATTTTGCACATTCAAAGATAAAAGGTGAGAGCATTAGGGAACAGCACATTGCAAACCTTTTATTTTGCTGAGAGAAGGACAATTACAGGAAAGAATTTAACATCCCCTTCCACCACTCCACATGCAAAACTGAAATCTTAGAAAAGCCCTGGGCTTTCAAGATAAAATCTTATAGGCAAAAGAAGAATAGAAGATAAAATCTTATAGGCAATAACATATTTGTAATGGTAAAATTTCAGGATCCATGGACACCATGGAACAAGTAAGCAGTGTTTTTAGAGCAGGAGACCTGATGCACAAGTAAACAGCATCAGCACATAGTCAACATTGCCAATTCTGCTGTGGCAACCAAAAGATAACCTGGAAAGAAGAGAATTAAGGGACAGTGAGCCCAACAATGGATAATCACACCACTGGATAATTGGTACATCTTGGCCTAGACTTGGCAAGCCCTGGAATTATCAACTTCCAGGGAAAGAGGGAAGCATGTCCATATTTCTGATAGATTTCCCTGTTCATTTACTGCCCATGCCCTCATTTAGGGCAAAGCAGCCCAACCATGCCAAGATCAAGGACAAGAAGAGCATCTCTCACTCCTGCAGCAAACACCTCAGGAGACTACAGTAAGACAAAATTCCTTCCCCTCTGAGGTCTCTAGAAACCTCTAGAAAATACTTTTTTAGAGGGATCCTATGGTATATAATGTTCCACTTCAGGAAACACATCTTCCCTTCCCTGCTCCTCCCTTTACCTGTCTGCAGCACCAATACACCCACACTGAGGTATCCACAAGTGCCTGAGGGCTGTAAAGAGTACCCAGTGCAGTGCTGTCCCTGCATTTCAACAAGGACCAGCAGCAGCTGAGCTGAGCCTAGTTTGGTCACTGGGCTGAACTGGGGGTTCTGCAGCCCCAAAGGCAGCCAGCAGTGCTGCACAGCAGGCAGCTCACAGCTGGGAAGGGATATTGCAGCCTTGCATGCATGCACAGCTCCCACTGCCGCTGGAGGACCCAGATCCACTGGGGCCCTGGAGCAGGAGGGGGACAGGAACACCCCAGCAGAGCCTCTTCCTCTGGTGGAAATAATTTTTGCCTAGAACCAAAACCAAACTCTGCATCCTGGCCTGCTGGAGTCCTGGATGCTGAGAATTTTAGACTTTCTGTGCTGACAGACTCGGAATCCCAGGAGAACCCTGCATTTGACCTGAGGCTTTGGAGAAGGCTTCCAAATTGGAATGACAGAACTGGGATTGTGGGTATGGAGTTAGAATAGAAGTGTGTGATATCACATAGTGGAAAACTTACTTAGAGTTGGGGGTTTTAGAATATGGTAATATATATAAAGCAAGATGGAAGTTTTAGGGCAGAGACTGGTCCTTGTTCTTCACCTTCTTCTCCATGGGTTTGGGTGGTATTTATTTTGTCACTGGACATTTTGTGCCTTGTTAATGAAAGACTGCAGAACTCCCTGCTGTGAGACTGTAACTTCAAGCCCAAAGGTCAGCAGAGCACAGCACACGTGGGAAGGGGTGGGGAACAACTTGGCTGAGTAAATGACCAAGCAGTGCAGGACTACAAAAACCTACTTAGAAAACAACACTTCTGCATTTCTGTAGTCCAGCAGTAAATAACAGGAACCAGGAGCACTGGTGGTGAGCTCTGGCAGGTTTCTGCTGGTGATGGTTGGCTTTTTTTTAAACAGCTCATCGATTCTGGACTGCATCCATCTCAGCATTGTGGCTACACTTGATGCAGTAATTTACTTCAAACCAGAGTGCACTTCTACAGCCAAGTCTTTGTTTCGTAAATGTCACTGCACTTCAACACCACTAACCAGACACCCCTATTTCAAGCTGATATTCCTAAATTCAGTAAAAATAAGCATCAGGAACACTGCAACAGAGCCAAATGAAAACAGAAAATGTTTTTGACTCCACACAGCCCCGAGTGCAGTGTAGTGTATTATTCCCTTCTGGGAGAGTTTGGATCAGTTGATTAATGGGCCCACTGATGTTATCCATCCCAAGATGCCCTGAAACCATCCAGTCATCCCCATTCCCCATGGAGGCTTTCAGAGGAAAATCTTTGTGCTTTAGGACTTTTTGGATAAACAAGGCATTAACTTTCAGGCATTTTACTGACAACCAGAAGTCCTGGACTGCTACAACAAACTTCCCTTTCATGTCCTTCCCAAGTTTCCTGCTTGGATCAGATGGCAACAGGGCAGACCAATGTGCATGCACTGCAAGGTCAGGGCACCTGCAGCTATTAGAAACTGCAGCAAGGTGCCTTCCCAACCAGCACCTTCCCATTCTGTAGAAAGCAGAAGGTGAGCATAGCTGTGCCAAACCCTGTGGGTTAGGAGTGATAAGAACAGAGCTCCAAAGCTCACCCTCCCTCTCATAGCTGGGAGAACACTGGAACTGGTCCCAGCACCCAACCCTCAAGGTCAAATGATTGTTATTTCAGAAAAGCAAGACAAATTAGTGCTTTATGACCAACAAGCTTTGTTCATAGAAGATTTTTCTTCAGAGATTAAGTGAACAATCCTTATTGCCTGCTGTAGAAACAAGTGCAGAGAACAGTAATTCTTTTAAATTGTAGAGCTCAATGTTTTTCACCATATCTCTGACAGCTGCTAATTTGGTGACTGAAAAGTGATGTAGGTTTAAAGGCATCTTGTTCTGCCTCTGTGCAGAGACCATCAGCAGAACAAATAAATTATCAGTGTTTGGATTCTTATTACCTTAAATTAGCCTCAGCACAGGATGACAGGAGCAGAGCCAAGCTGTCTGTGGGTCCTTATGTGGCACCTGTTAGCACTCCATAAAGGACACAGAAAAGGGAGGCCAGGTTCTCTCTGCTGTCTGAGCACAATAAAGCTTTCCTGACAGACTGTCCATACCTCTTCTGACAGAAACTTTCAGCGTGCACACCCACACTGCTCCTAATCCATTAACAATGAAGCACTTGCCACACTTGGAAGTGTCCCCAAGGGGTGCAGGGGCTGCATGAGGAAATTGGGGCAGGGATGGATGACTCTGCCAAATAACAGGTACCATCACCACAAAGACATCCATCTAAAACAGTGTATTTCTTTACATGCAAGCCTAAAATAATCACTGTGACAAAGAAAACCATAGTGTTCAGAAGAGAATCTTCTGGTTATCACAGGGAAATGAGATACAAAATGGAAGTGTCCTGTTTCATCATTCATTTAAGTAGTTCTGCTGGGCATTTCAGGCTGCAGCCACAGGAGCACAGACAGGCAGGCACATCTCCGGGTGGGACACAGTGACCTGCTCCAAACTGCACCCACAACAAAGCCAGCTGTGCAGAGCCAGAGGCTGACAGGGAGATCATCACAACAGGCACATGCTCCTCTGTTACACTGCTCCTGTTACAGCCTGGATCACTCACTCATCTCATGCCCTTCTTCCTCCTTGCCTGTGATTCCATTTGGAGCAGTCACACATCTGTGCAGGGACTAAACCCATGGCTGCGACCTCGAGGCTGCACCATGGACCAGAACATGAAGAGAAAGAAATGCATCAGCTTTCCATGAAACCCTCCCAGGAGCCCTGCTTGCATTCAAGCTGCCAGAGCCCCAGATTTTGTGTCCCTGTATGGTTTTGCAGGAGCTGATTGTGATGCTGTTCTCCCAAGCAGCCAGCTGGCCCTTCCATGCCTCCGTCCTGCTTCTCATGGGGAGGGCATTTTCCACTGAAGTTGGTGCCAGAGGGGCTCTTCCCACTCAGATCAGTGCTATGAGCACTTGAGACAGGCATTCAAGCAAAACACATCCAAGAAGGAGCTAGATTTAGTAAAATGAGCAAAAACACTTGCTAACATTGGAAACTTTAAAGGGGAAAAGTAGTGGGACAACCTTAGTGCTGAAGTTGTCCATGTAAATGGATTGGGCGCTAGCCCAAATACAACAAGCCTGCCCACAGCTGTGATATATTTAATCAGGTCTTACAGGCTAATTATTCTGCACAACTAAATCCACCTGTGAAAATTGTCTTATTTCAGCTGTGGGCAAAGCTACTTAAATAACATTTTCACTTTCAAGAAGAAAACCCCGAACAGTATCTCTTCAAGTCCAAAATACCCACAGCCAACTGCAGTGCCAAGGCAGTGTAGTGGGAATATTTACCAAATTCATATCAAAACTCATTGTCACCCAAGAAAGCTCCTTATTATTAATACTTGTGGCACCTACATGTCCCCAGAACTGGCTTGTGACTTCTTTGAAAGAATATAAGGAGATGATAACTTAAAAAAAAAAAAAGAAACTAACATTTTCTTTGGGTGTCTCCCCTTCCAAAAAAGTTGTCTCTTTTTCCCAATGAAATTTAACTGCCACCACTATGTTCTCAGTGATGGACTACTGAAAATCCATCTCTTACACGACAGTAATTTTGAAAATTATTTCATCAGCATTGGTGTAATATGATCAGTATTGTCTGCTTAAAGTGCATAAAAAGCAGCTGAGATTTCCTCAGAAGCAGGCAGCAAGGCTAACTACTGCTTTGCTTTGACTAAACTAACAGTACTAAAAATGTGTATATATAAAAGTAAATTGTGCATGAAAACTGTACAAGTAAACACCACTCCACACAAATAAATAAAGTGCTATTTTTCAGTAAGTCTGAGTCAGTTCTCCCTGCAGCAAAAAAACATGCAATCTTAAAAGCATCTGAAAGCTTCTAAAAATCAGGGTTTCCTTTTCTCAGGCTGTAAAATGTGCTGTTGGCACACTCACTTTATCATTCAAAACAGCAGCAAGTGAAAACAGACCAAAAGGACAGAGCTAATTCAATGCAAAGATCTCCTCTCTCAGTAAATGTCTGCACAGCACCACTCTTAGCAACAGAATGTTTATCCAGCACAAGATAAAGAGAGAGGCTTTTCCCTGACACCTGGGACAAAACCAAAGAACAAAAGCAGCTCCCAGTGCAAGCCAGCAAAGTTACATTTTTCAAGTGTTCCCACCTAATGCAGACAGAAGGCCAGCCACAGCAAGCCACAACAAACAACCTATTTACCCACTTCCAGAAAATGCTTGTAAATTTAAACTGTGTGAAATGTCTAACTACTGCTTTCATTCCATCAAAAGGCTTCATCTGCAAGGGACAATAAAGCCTTTGGCTTGACCCAAAGGGGCTGCTAGGTTAATCTATTCTGACCTTACCTTTATTCAATCATAATACTGAAAGATTGCTTGAATGAATAACCAGCATTTAACAATGCCAACAGGCACTCTTTCACTACAGTGCTCCTATGAAGTGCCCTCCAAGCCAATTCTTTATTCAAAGGGGATATCAAATATTTTCAAAAATTAATTGTAAAAGAAGCCAAAAAATGCTATTTCTCACTTGTGGATAAAAAAGGAATGATATTAAAAAAAAAAGAAGAAGAAAATTTTTCTCTTGCCCCTTCATGTCTATTTCAGACTTCCACCATCACTTACTGTCAATTTTTGATAATATGCTGTCTCTTATTAACTGTCAGTCACATCTTTTATTTATAGTATTTTCACTCAAATGGGAGAAACCAGACAAAAAAGGATACTACTGATAAAACCTGCCTTCTAACAATAATCTTAATCACCCAGGCCTCAGCACTTGGTATTTTAATAACTGCTGGCTTCATTTCAGAGCCCATTCCATGAGGGTGCTCAGCACTGAACACAGCAAAGCAGAGTTAAAATTAAGCACATAATTAGGCCCACAGAGGTCAGTAAGCTGCCTTCACCACTCACTGACTGATTTAATCACTCAGCTCCCATAAGTTTAAAGTTCACAGCCTATGTTTAAATGCCCTTCTAGAGAAAATCCTGCAGTACCCAACACTACAGTGCAGAGTTCTCCCCAAGCATTTTTCTCCCTGTAACAGAGCAATAACCACCTGCATGAAGGAGCTAAACAGTCTGATATGCGTCTGTTAGAGCAAGGAATCTTGTATTTTGTCATGAAGCAAGAGCTGTATTCTCACTGACTTATCAGTTAGAGCACTCATTTTTCAGCATCCACAAATAGATGCATCTTCATTTAATGTTCTACACCTGTAAATGGTTTGGCAACACAAGAGTATCAGAAAGCATGACCAGCAAGCACTGAAAAGACACTTAAAAATGCCTTAAAAAAATCCACACTAACCCCAGAAACCCCTTAAATCTATTCCTAATTAGTTTTAGGAAGATGCTTAACATACCAGTCAAGATTAAGTGCCATCACCTTTATCCAAAAGCACAACCATCAAAGAACTGGGAAGCAAACCATAAGGCAGTGACAAGAGCATGCAAAGCAAGAGGAATGAAAAATAAAGATAAGAGCTTTCCTTTGAATTGCAGAGAATGGTGTTATAAACTATTCCAAATTTCCTACCTTGAAAAGCTGTGATGTGACCAACAATCATGTACTTCAGCTCAAAGTTCAGGGCCTGGATGCTCTGAGCCCTCTCCCTCCGAACAGCTGCCTGGTAACTTTCTTCCATCTTTTTGGTGCAACATGTTGGTGCCCTGTGTTGGCAGATCTGTAAATCTGACTCTTAAAGCAAACAAGAAAAACACAAAAATTAGAAAACCTCTGAACTTACATCATAAAAGAAATGCATCTTAATGTCAGAACCATCACATTTTAAATTCTGAAACAAGGCAAAACCCACAAGGAGTGATAATGTGAAACTCAGCTCTTGTCAGAAGGACACAAAGTTGTGGTGATTTCATTTGAGGAATATGAAATTATCAGCTGATAAGTTATTTACACTGTTAAGAACACTGGGCACAAAAGTCACCTGGACACAGTCAGGGGCACAACAGAATCATGGTCATGAAGATGTGTGACAGTGTTCACAGGGGTCTGAGGGTGAGGGAGGAGATGAGGATCTGACTCCATGTTTCAGAAGGCTTGATTTATTGTTTTATTATATACATTATATTAAAACTATACTAAAAGAATAGAAGAAAGGATTTCATCAGAATGCTGGCTAAGAATAGAAAAAGAAAAAATTAATAACAAAGGCTTGTGTCTGGGACAGAGAGTCCGAGCCAGCTGAGTGTGATTGGCCATTAATTAGAAACAACCACATGAGACCAATCACAGATGCACCTGTTGCATTCCACAGCAGCAGATAACCATTGTTTACATTTTGTTCCTGAGGCTTCTCAGCTTCTCAGGAGGAAAAATCCTAAGGAAAGGATTTTTCAGAAAATATCATGGCTACAAAGATGCATCAAAGGGGGAATATTTCCACCATACACCTTGCACTAAAGGTATCAAAACTTGAACGTGTGAGTGATAACCTTGCCTCAAATGAGGATCCAATACTCAGTCCTAGTGTGCCTCAAGGAATCACCTACACACCTCTTACACTAGGGGAACCTTCTTAAAAAATCTCTGAGCACCTAGGCAGCTCACTAGGAAAAAAAAAATTGAAGGCATTGCAATCACTCTCACTTTGCAACTACAGAGAAAGTTGAAGGCTGATTAAAAATTTCATTCTTGTAGAATGTTTTTAATTTTTTAAATCATTCCATCTTTGTATGTGTTTCAGTAAGTTTAGTATCCTTGGTAAGGGAACCTACATCAGAGTTGTGGTGGACACACTCAGGGTCTGTTTGCTCTACACCAAAGGACTTGCAGGTGCCAGAAAGGATCTGCTACACACTGCAGGTGAGTATTTTCTGAAACTCCACAAATAAACATTTTTAGAAGGGGAGGAAAAAAAGCAGGAGACTGTTAATGAAGCAAACCCCAAAGCAGGGGCACACATAAATACCAGAGCCCAAAGAGTCACACCATACCAAGTGTGACAGTGCGTCAGGGGCTTCCTTCCCTTCCTTCCCTCCACCTCAAGGCAGAAACAGAGGCCCTGAGGGAAAGGAGTCACAGTGTCCACCTCCCTCCCATCCCTCAGGCTCTGGGAAGGTGACAGCCTTTCCCAGGAACACCAGTGGCACACAGGTGGCCGAGCTCCCCACTGGGACCCCAGCACTGGCTGTATGGGCCATTCTACTGGAGCTGGTGTGTCCCACACTGCCCCTCCCTGTGCCCAAGGGGGTCTCTGTTCCCAAACACCACTGGCACCCCCTCCCCACACAGCCCCAACAGGGCTGGAGGGCACAGGTGCATGAAAACCACCCCAGTTCTCCAGAGAGCCACAATTCCTCTCTCCTGAGGGTTTCTCACCCAGGCCACTGCAGAGAACCCAGAGCAGGCCTTGGGATGGAAATATCAATGAGCCATCACCAGCACTGCCCCCCACACCTGGGGTAATGCACACCTTGCAGGTTAATGCACAGCAATGCAGAACTGACAGGGATCAAAAACACAAGGATGCACTCAGAAATCAGCAGGCACTCCCAAAGGACCAGGCTCTGCTCAGAGCCAGCTCCAGTCAGCACCTCACTGAGACCAACCTGCAGAGACGAGCTTCATAAAAAAATAAAAACAAGTTAGCTAAAACATCTCATTTGACTCAAAAACATTGCTTCCAGTTTATAGCCACTCTCATTTGAAAGTGCAGCTTATTTATGTCAAGAAGTCAAAACCAAAGTAAAATATTTCAATTCACTACATTTTTATACAAGTTTTCAAACAAAGATCGAAGCTGTCACAGACTGAGATGAGTCAGGTACCATTTTGGAGGTGGATTTGTTTCACATTTCAATCTAATCTCACAAATGGGAAACAAGGACAGTGTGAAGCCCCAAGCCCCACTGAGGCCCTGCCAGGAGCAGCAGCAGGAGGGCTGCGCTCGTCACCGGCTGGGCACGCTGGTCCCAGGCTGGAATGAGCTCCTTGGATGGGCTAATTTTAACTTGGATGGGCTCCCTGACACAGTTCACCCCCTGAACACGTTTGTCCTGTCACAGGAACTGGGGGACAGGGAAGGACCACAGCTCTGAGCTGGCACCAGCAAAGCACCAGTGAAATTGAAACACAAACTGCAGAGCAACTTGCTCAGACACAAAGAGTGTCCAAGCACAGGGGCTGGAAATGTCACTCAGCATCTGCAGGGCTGGGATGCTGACACCTGTAAAAGGATAGAATACAAGTAAATAAAGGTAGTATAGAAAGTAATCTTACCCCCTAAAGAGTTGCAGCTGGGTTAATTATTAAGGATTAGGAGCAGGCCTGATTT
>JAXCLO010000013.1:23859240-23877978 GCA_035583995.1 Arremon aurantiirostris
CGGCCGGGTATGGGGCGCGGGGCCGAGAGCTCAGGCAGCCCGGGCAGGGACCGGCCCCGCGGGACGGCCGCGCTGAAGTTTGCGCTGAGCATCGCTGCGGTCCCTGCAGAGCCGGGCAGGGCAGGGCGAGGTACCGGCGGTGCCCGGAGAAGGGATCTGCGCGCTCTCGGCGTTGGGCTGCTCAGAACAGGTACGGGAGCAAACGGAGCACGAGGAATAAAGCCCCGAGCGCTGCAGGTTGCACACTCGTTCACGGTGTGCTTCGATCCTGAAATTCCTAGCAGATGACACGGAACGGTCTTCGTGAGACAAGTGTTAACTCCAGCCAACAGTCCCTGCAGAGAATAGAAACTTTACCCCAGGAAACACATCTTTATACACCAAATGCAGGTATAAATTGTTAATTTGTACCAAAGCCGGCAGCAGTTCCATCCTGTGTGGTTCAGGGGGCATAGCCCCCTCCTGGGGATCACACCACCTTCGGAGAGGTGGTCTGCGATCTTTCCACTGCCCTCAGCAAGCTCCGGTGTCAACTGCTTTACCACACGTTTGAGAGCTATGCTCAACACCTATGAACATTTTCCATTTCACAAAACATTCAATTTCCAGAGAAGCCAGACCCAAGCAGTCTCCCAAAAAGAGCCCCATTTGCACAGTACGTCTCAGGCATATGGAGCACGTTACCAGCTACAAGAATGACTATTGTTTGGGGCCGTTATGTCTGATTTCTTGAAGGTTACTTGCAACCCTCAAGATGCTTCTAATGTGCTTCTGGAGCAGCAGGGGAGCCCACCTGCAGCTAATTTAACCATTATGCATTCCCATAGGTCGTAATGAGAGGCTGAACTCAAGTGCTGAAGTTGCCTAAGTTGTATTTTAATAGCTAGAAGCACAAATCCTTTAAGCAATTTACTTGTATTAACTTTGTTCCTATCAAGACAACAAGAGATTAATTTCCCCTTTTTTTTGAGAATAAAAACCACAAGCAATTTGATGTAGACCATTTAACTCATAAACTAAAAGAAAAAACAAACTGGAAGAACAGACCAGCCGTATAATCAGGCTTCTTAATTCAAAAGTAGAGAACAAGTCACCTTGAAAGCCCTCTGCTCACCCAGTTTGGAGCTGCAGTCCCTGGCTCATCCTGCAGCTTTCCAAGGTCACACAAGAGCCCAGGACATGATGGAGCATGCCAGCACACCAAAAGGGCTGAGCCCCAGCAATTCTAGAGCCCATGGACATGGAGGCAGGTTATACAGCCAGCAAGGCTGAAGTTACACACACACACATGAACAAACCAAGGTGGCAACAGGTAGGTTAAAGAGAGATGAGGGAATAATCAGCATCAGTGACAGAATAAATCAGCATCATAAGGCACAGTACCCCAGCTGCCAAACTATTGTCCATCGTGTGGGTTTGTGAGCCCAAGGAAGATGTTATAACAAGTTGCCCCCAGTTGTATTTTGTTTAACCTCGGGCTCAGTCCTAAAAGACTTTATTCACACAATACCCCCATTTGACTTCAGTGGGAGTTCTGCCAGAAAAGAAACGGCAGGATGATGGATCTGACAAATAATTTACTTGACAAATAACAGCATTATTTGGCACATACGTTATTCTATGAATAGCATCGAATCAGTCCTGTGCAAGGGCTTGAGGCATTTAATTCAGTGGGGGTTTTGCTATTGTTTTCAGTGGGTGGCAAATTCAAATCCCTAGTTCTTTCCTAACATGATTTTAGTGCCTCATCTTTGTATGATGGGTGTTCTTTTCATCACCTGTCTTTTTAAGTTATGTCACTTATTTGTAATTGGTCCTCATATTGTTAGCAGAGGACAGCCCATTACATCATCTCCAGCTCCCCTCCCTGCCTCAAAATCCTGCTAAGGAACCAGAATTATTCCTGTGCCCAGCAGAAAACTCAGTGAAGTGGAATGTCCATACATGTAATACTGGTTACTTCATTACATAAGGAAACATTTACATTTCTCATGATTTTGTGATAACTATACTGAGAAGCATTAAATAAAGATGGTGTGTTTCAGGCTGGAATTTAATTTTATTCCCCCTCTTCCAAAAGAATAAAAGTAGACTTTTCCACACACTGCTCAGGTGTGTGTTTTTGCCACTGATTCTATCCATGACAATGAGGTGTAACAATGAGATGTTATCACCTGAGCTGCCCCAGGTGATGTGCATGCACACAGTCCACAGGTAATTGCACCCCTTACATCCCAGGGGTGACACTAACCTGTCACACCTCCTGACACTGCTTAGGTGACAAATGAGAACCTTCTGGCACCACTGAGCATCCAAGATTGCTGCTTAAACCCAGCCAGTGAAAAGTGACAGGCGCTGCAGGGCTCTGTCCCTACAAAGTGATCCTCAAACCCAGAGTCATGTTTGGCTTCCCAGAGGACTGGGAACACACACCACAGGCAGGATACAGCGGGCTCCATGGAATTCAGCCCCCATTTCTCCAAAACACATGCTCCACATACAGCAGGGCAGTCAGAGTGGCTGGAGTGGAGGTGGGCAGGTGCTAATGGCAAACACACGCCTGAGGGCTGTGCTGGAGCAGGCTGCAGATAACACCAGAGCTGTTTAGCCAATTATTGTACATGACATTCTACCACACTTGAGCAATTTGCTTGGAACAATCACAGTTTACCTTGTCAACAGGTGTCTTGTATTTTAACAAATGAATATTTATCAGCTGTACATCACTGAGAACTGTATCAGTACTTCTTACAATGAATGGCCACATAAATCTGCCCAAACAATCTGCTCAGCCTAATCCTGCTAAAGTGACCACAGCACTCAGCATGAGCTTTGGATGTGTAAGAAAAGCTGGGATCAGGCTTAGAAACAGGGTTTTGTGTGCCTGCTGCCTCAGCCCTTCTCTGGTTGAATGTAGCTGGAGCTGTGCCAGTGATTTAAATGGAAGCTGGACTAATTCCCTTATGGTTAAGATAAGCTCAATCTCCAACTGGACTTCCCACCAATGGGACTTAATGGGCACGAGGGCTGCTCTTGCCAACTTGGCTTCCCAAGGAAAGAGTTGTTTGTGTCTCAGCCATGCCAGGAAAGCCAGCAATCCAGTCTGTACAGCCTTAGTTTATCTGTGGTGGTCCAATTCTTCAAGGTACATGTTTCACTGAAGCACCTGAAGAGCTCAGTGGGCAGAAGTAAAATTAAGGAACCTATTTATGTCAAATGACATGCTGATTTTCATTTTTAATTTTAATCATCCTCAAAAGAAGTGTAAAACCCTCCATCTGTAATTAAGACTAGTTTCCTTTCTCAGGGTTTTATAATTTTCTGGTGTTTCTCCTTTTAAGAAAGTTAAATTTATTTTCTGAAGACTATTTCAAGTCAGAGCAAACTTTAAAG
Source organism: Arremon aurantiirostris (assembly GCA_035583995.1). Taxonomy (NCBI): domain Eukaryota; kingdom Metazoa; phylum Chordata; class Aves; order Passeriformes; family Passerellidae; genus Arremon; species Arremon aurantiirostris. The sequence goes on from JAXCLO010000013.1 coordinate 23,862,634, forward strand.
CTGAGTATGAAATTTTAAATATAGATCTTAATAGTAAAAAAGTCATGCATGAAATATTCATAAATATGCCAAGACTGAAAAGCACTGCTAGAAAATTATTTCTGGTGATTTTACTCAAAATTTTCTCATCCTGTTAAATGATGAACATATCAACCTATTAGAAAAATTACCAGTCTATGCCTACCTTTTTTTTTTATTTTGCTTAGAGATCCCATTTTCTTCCCTTCTCCTTCCCTCCCAGTACTGAGCACAAAGAGAATGATCATGCTGCCACACCATGAATTGTTTCCCATGCTGCATGTACTCCACACAGAAAAATGTGTGCAGCCCTTTTTGATGGTCAGAGTGCAGTATTCCTGTGCTGCCTCATTATTTCAGGGATATTTTTCACTTTACCAGACCTATTGAAATGCACACCTTAGAAGTGCCTGTGGTATGTTTTTTCCCCTGAAAAAACCCCATCATGCCTGAAAAAGCAAAGCCATTAACTGTACCATAACACTAATTTTGAAAAAAAAAATATTAGACCACCAACTAATCAAAGATCTATGGAAGAAATACAATTGATGTGACAACCCAGCAAGTCAGGACAGCCACTAGTTGAGAGAAAACATCCTATAGACAATTCTGAAGATACTTCCACTTTTTCATCTTTTTCAAGTGCTTCAACAGTATGAGAACAATTATTTTGTATCAAACCAAAAATCCTTCAGCCCCTTGACTTATCTCCTGTGGCAGAGATCAGACCTGCTGTGCTTATTTAGAGATTACACCGTGTACAGCATATCAGAGTTCTCCCTCTCTACATCTGTTCCAAGTCCCATCCTGGCCCCCAGAGACTGCTGTGAGCTGAGAACATCAGCCTAAACAGCAGCTTTTTGGTTGTAAAAACCTGCCCTGAGAAATAGTTATCTCAAAATCTCACTGGAAATGTAAAGGAGGAAAAGGCACAGATTTTAATGACTCAGAAAAACAGCACCTCCCAGGGCTGATGAGTGATACAATCCAAGAGGAACACCATGGGAAGGTGACTGTGTGGTATCAGCATTCCCATCTCAGCAATACCAGCTCTTTCTGTCTGAATTCTTCCCCAAGCATCCTGGTCACTGAGCAGCTGAGTAAATGAATATACTCTTTGCCCTCACCTGCATGGCTCAGCATACAAATTAATTTAACTGGGACAAGCTAGAGTATTCTGAACTTTCTCATGTGAGAAGCTGCCTCACAGCCCAAGGGAAATCAAGAAGATTACTCAAGGAGTAAAAGCTGCATAACACCAGCAGAAGCATCTAGCTCTGGTTTTGCTTACTTCAAAATACTAATAAGGGAAATAAGTTTCATATTGAAAAAGTCAGACTGAATACCCAGGGAAGAGGGATGTGTGGACAGGCTGTGACAGGGCATTCACGCTTCTCTGAGAAGTTCACCTCCCACAAAATCTGTACTTGGGGCTTCCATAGTGAGACACACAGCACATTTGAAGTGCTGAATTTAACTTTAAAATATGCATCAAAAGCTGCCTATAATTTCTGATAACCTTAGAAGAACTCCTGGCTTTTTCCTCCCTGACAGGTAAAGATCACAACATGTTTGCTGCCTGTAATTTCTGATAACCTTACAAAAACTCCTGCCTGGTTCCTCCCTGACAGGTAAAGACCATGACATGTTGGACTTTGTTAACAGACATTGTCATTGAATTCAAAACTGCTTCTAAATCTTCAATTTATTCTTCTGAGAAAATAGTGCCCTTATTCAAAAGCTTATGGTATGGAACAAGATCATCTTCCAAAAGTGCTATTTCATGAAAAATGTAAAAGATCACATAAAATTTATAATAGAAGTGTGAATAGCATCATTATAATATTTGTAATAGTTTTTTCAAGCAGAAAAAAATGCCCCAACTTCCACTTTTCTTGCTGGGCACTCAGAAGAGCTGATTTTTAACTATGTGTCAGAATTTGAAGTTAATTAAAACTAATTGCCCACTGTACTGTAAGCGATGCCACTGCATTTTCAAACAGCTCTGTTTCCATGGGATGATTTACTTAAAACTGATGTCTCTCATTGACTGAATTCTGGGTTTGCCTTAATTGTATTGTTCAAGTTGTTTATCTTTGCTTTCTGCCTTGCAACTTTACATGAAAGGTCATCAATAGCAAAGTTCCTCGCTAAGACTGACACTTTTTCAACAGGAGAAAAAGCATCCTAGAATATCAACTAGTTTATCAAAATAAACAAACTCCTTTGACATCTCACATTACCATTCCCACCAGCTTTCTGTCCTCAGAATGTTTGTGTATGTGCTCAGCTTTGTAGCAAAACTTCATGGCTCAGAACCACTGTACTGTACAGCAGCATTGTTCTCTTTCCCACCCAGGGGTAAATTAAACCTCTTTAATGAGAATTTGTGCACACCAAGAGCTTTTCTGCTGCTCCCACCGCCACTGGTGTGCACACAGACCTGTTCAGCCTCGTGTGTGCAGAGTGAAGATCTCTGTGTGCTGGATTACAGAGTGGTAGCACCTCCTCCTTCATGGGAGGCTGTGAAGGGTAAAAACCCAGGGTTAAATAGGGCAAACAGGGCCAGGCACAAGTTCACGAGGGGCTGCAGTACTGCAGCAGCACAGGGGGATTATATCTGTCAGGAGTACAGGAAACAGGGGAGGAGGAGAGTGCTCTGGATTTCTCATGGCACAGGTTGAGCCTAGTGAAAAAGCACAGCCCTTCATGCAGTGTGACAAAAGCAGGCTGGTTGCCACCATGATGCACAGCGTGGCACTTTGACGTCACCTGCAGCACTTCAACTCACCTGCTTCCCCCAGCTCATCTGCAAAGGGTGCTAGGACAGGTGTCTAGGGCAGAGTCAGCCTTTGGCATTCCCTCCTGCTGCCCTGACACAACAATCACTCCTTTCCCTGGGGTTTGGTTGTGGGAGTTACCCCAGGAGATCCAAGAGGAACCCTGGTGAAGTTCAGCACACAGCCAGCACACAGCACCTGCCCTTAACCACAGCATGCTCCAGTCAGCATCACTGGTACCAGCATCACACAGCATCACTGGCACCAGCAACCAGTAGGGAGCTGGAGTAGGTCCTGAAGATAACTTTTGTTGCTATAGAAAATGTACTCTGGAGGACCAGATGCTGTATAATCATATTTTCCAGCCTAAGAACATGCCTTCAGAATTAAATTTAACAGCCGCAAACTCGCCTCATTCCCTGAAGTCAAATCCTGCCCAAACCCATCCCAAGTGCCAAGACTCCTGCTCAAGCCCGTTCCAGAGGTCAGGTGGTGCTCAAAGGAGACACACAATGGGCTCTGCAGACATCCTTCAGCTTGCCTGGCACCTTTGGACAGGAGCCCCTTCAAAGTCACTCAGCACAAGTCATCCACAGTCTGTATAGAGACCCACAGGGTGTATGATGGGCTGGAGGGCAGGACTGTGCTAAAAACATGGAGACAGACCATCATTTATCAGTGCAATCTGCAGTGGAGAGATGTACAAAGTGAGAGACATGAAAAAAAGCACCACATTTCACCAAGTCCAACTTCCAGATGTTAAATTCATCCAATATTCCTAGTCCATTTCATTATGGAGGGCAACAGCAGCTTGATAGCCTAGAGACTGGATCAGCAAGAGCAGAACAGGCACAAGTCACTGCTGAAATATGCCTGGGAAGTTTGCCTGTGCTGTCTGAAGCACATTTGGTTAAAATATGCTATTCATAAAAAATACACGTTGTGAAGAGCTTTTTCTAATTGGCATTCACTGCTGTCAGTTTTAGATAGACACTCTTGCTAAAGATCTCACTGCAGAAGACTTTGTGATAAACATTTCCAACAAGAGGATTCTGGAGTGGAAGTCCACACTTCAGGAAAACTGTGAAAAGCTTCCTGGTGTCACAGTGCTGGCAGCAAGTCCCATAGTTTCTTTTTGGTTCAGCAACTGCCCAGTGCATTCACTGCAAATGGACTTGTAGAGGTGTCCCTCAGAGCTGGAAATGGTGGATTTGGGGAAATCTCTGGCATAACTTCTTCTGTGGGATCATTGTAAGTGCAAACACTCAGCACCTTTGCAAACTGAGCAAGTGCGATACAGAATCAGAAAAATAAAGTAAGCACACTGGGTTACATTTTAGTGTGTGATATATGCTGCACATACCACTGTGTATTTTAAAAACTATATTTAACCACTGGTTTCTTTTGTTTAAATATTGAAAATCACCTTTTGCTGCTTTCCCATCACACCATACAGTGACTTATAGATATAATGCAACAAGTAATCCTGGAACTGAAAAGTGCTTTTCAAAGGGGGAGAACCTGAATGCAACAGCTCAGTTAAACCCTGGATGTGAGTGCAAACTTTTCCTGGTTGGTTTTGCTCATGAGTAGCGTATCACTTGCTGCAATTCTTCACCTGAGTAAAACAGGGATGTTCAACCCCTTTAGCCCCAGTCCTGCTGTGGGAACAACCCTTAATATTCACCAATTTCAGTTCAAGTTTTTTCCCTGTACTCATGGTTCATGCCAGCAGATCAGTAATTTCTATTGCAGCTCCTCTGGGGACACATCACTGCAGCTTCTTAATGCCACGAGTTTCGTGGTGCTTTCACAAACAGAGGGTGGAACAAGCAGTGACAGAGCTGCTCTGTTTGGGGCCAAGCTCTGGCACCCCTCCCTCAGCACTCACTGCTCTCCTGAGCAGCTCCTGGCCTCATCTGCTGGACACCAAATTCTTCATGCACATGGCTGTAATCTCTCTTCTCCAAGAGACTGCAGGAAAAGGCAGATGAGCCCTGAGCAAGGATAAATTAATGCTGACATTTGCTGGAATAATGTACTCTCCCGAGCCTCTGCATCTATGACGCAAATGGAGGCTGCTGGCGACACGAGTTTATATGCAACTTTCTGCTAAATCAGAGCATCATCTGCACAAATCAAGCACTTGGGAGACATCCTGAGATTTGTGATGGTCCCTAGAGCCATAGCTGGGTTCTGAGCCATCTATTCTCACTGACTGCTGAGATTCCTTACAGGCAATTTTTAGTGACAGAACTGAGGATAAATCCCACCCGTATTTCACAAAGTAGCAGGCAAGCTTTGTTTGACTTTGAAGTACAGATTACTCACTGCTGATAGCACTACCTATTCCACACTGCTCATTTTCTTTCTTCTAAATGAAATCCAGGGCTGGTTATAAGTGGATTTCTGCCCTGCACCGTCAATCTGGGACAAATGTGGACCCCAAGGCGCGTTATTCCAAGTTCTTCACACAGTTGGAGAGTTGAATGAATCAGGATTTTCTACCTGTGGCAAACTATCTGTGTGTGATCCAAAACTCCTCACAACCAGTGCAGAGCTCCTGTGGCCCCAGTGGGCCTTGGGACAGGTCTGCTGTGGCCTGGTGCTGCTTTACAATTCCATCTCTGGGCATGCAAAGAAAAGGGCTGGGGCCATGCTGGGACTCCTGAGGATCACACTCACCTTCTGCAGAATCTTTGCCCTCCAAGTCAGCACTTCCAGCTCACTGGGAAGATCTCAGCCTGGAGCTGAGGGTGTCAATGTTTTCTTAATAGGGTTTCTACACCTTCCATCAAACAATGTATTAACCACAGCTCTGCTCAATGGCTGAAGTCAGAGTGCAAGAATTTAGCCCTTTAAGCTATGACTTAGGGGCATTGATCTATCCAAAACAAAGCCTTCAAAGTCATCAATAAACTGAATACCAGGACCAGGTATATACTCACAACCAGAATTTGCACTTAAAGATGTTGATATGTGGCAAGCTTCTTTGTGAAGGAAAACACGGAGTATGAGCAGGGTTTTTTTTAGTTCTGATATACCACTTAAGCTGTGGCATGCTTCATTTGCTGAAATGGAATATAATATGTCTTTGTATTGAATTATACTTGGGTTGGTTATTAAATGAAAACTATTATTCCATTATAGCCATAAGAAATGGGAGTGCTGCATATGGCTGTGTGCAATCCATTAACTGGCTTATGGAGCCCCAGACCCTTCAGAGACCATTACAAATCCATTCCATGGCCCTCTCTGCCAGATTTTACACTCTGATATCTGCACTCCAGGCAAGAGGCATAAGGCTCTGTAGAACCTCTATTAATCAGCCTTTATACACTGTTTGTGCCAGCACAGACAAAGAATATTCCAAGCTTAAACCAATTTCTCATGTATTAAAGCTATTCCTCATGTATTGTTCTGGAGGTAAGTGTGTGATGCATGGATACAGCTTCCCTGTTCCAGGCTCACCAAATACATCAGGCTGAGGAGCTCACAAGCAGCTCATCTGCACCAATGCCCATCTGAACCTGCCTCTTGCAAGGCAATAATTAACAATACAATAATTAACAAAACAAGGCAATCATCTTGCACTGTGGGGATATTTTCAAGGGCACAGAGTGAGAATAAAAAGCCTTAATTGACTAATAGACAATCTTCCTTAATATTCCTTCTGGTGGCTGGTTTTGTTTTGTTTTTTATGCAGAACTCTATTTTCTGTGTACAGAATCTTTAATATTAGAATTATTTACAATGATTCAGCAAGCTTTTTTTTTTGCAATGTTGTTTGAAACAATATGATCATCCAGCTATGAGTCTGCATGGTTTGTGTTTAAAAAAGGTCAAGCTTACAGTGTGAAATCGATCTTTTGTAATTTCCTTTGTGTCATCTAATGGGGGAGGGCAGCTTGGATTTAACAGACACCAGATGAATGACTCCAACAAAGATGCTAGTTGAAAGCAAAAGTTTGACCCAAGTTTTAACCAGGAATGTTTCACTACCCAAAATGAATTTTGGTAAATTTGAATTTTGGTAACATTCAGGTTTTATTTGGCTAGATGAATTTTCCAAGCTGACTGATACAATCAGTTCTCTCCTTTCTCCATTATCCATGCCATGCTCACCAACTCAACATCAGCACTCAAACTTCCACCAGGAAATGGTGATGACAGAAGGAGGTATTGGCTCCCTCTGAGTCTGGGCAGGACTGGTGAGCATGTTGGTACAGAAATCATACAGAAAATTGTTTGTCACCAAAGCCAAAGAGGGAAATGCTCCTGTGATTGCAAGTATCCAGAAACCTCATACACAGCAGCATTCAGCCCAGAAGGCACAGGAGGGAGCTCTTGGTAAAGGTGGTGACAGGATTCAGCAAATCCAAACTGCTGGAAATGGACACCTGGCTCTTTTGACCCCATTCAAGGCAGAACTGAACATCTCTCTGCTGATGGTCAGAGGATGTTTCTTACTAGCATGTGAGAGAGAGGACAATGCACAAGGAAGAGCCAAGCAGGAATTGGGAGGTGCTGGAGAGCAATGGCATTGACAGCCCAGCGTGTTAGCACTGCCACTGCCAGAGCTTTGAAATATGCCTTCACTTCAGACACACACAATCCTATGTATTTAGTGCATTTTCTGGCAATGGAGTGAAAGCTGATGTGCTAAAAATGCATGACTCATGCAGGCTGTTAGATTTCATTTCCTCCTGAGGAAAGACAACTGCTCTTGTCTTTGTCTTAGGGCCAACATTTGGGTAATCCACCTTTGACACTTACAGCCCTAACCCACAGTTGGGATTTCTCTCTGGGCCAATTCCCAGTCCCTCTTCCAAACAGAACAAATGCAAAAAGCTGATGCAATTCCTCAAAAGCCTGAGGTGGCTGCCTCAGCAAGGCAGTAATTAATTGTCTAATTAGCTGTTCTGAATCACTACCACTGTGCACACAGGGATCCACAGGTGAGCTGTGACAGCAAAACATCTTTTTGGCAAGCCTGCTATGATCTGTCATGGCTCAGCATGGGAGGTGAGACAGCCCCACCTCTGAGATATCCAATCTACTTTACAGGAACGAGCTCTGAACTACAGGAGGCAGGAACACAAGAGGTTTTTTCATATTTTTGTTGACCTATTGTTGCCATGGTCAGAGTTATTTCAAGTTACATGGCACTCCACCACCAGGAATCTTCCTATGGACTTTTCTTCATTCAGTAAATTCATTCAGAGGAGCTGAGAGCAGATGCTTACATAGAGGTGATACAAGAGGGAAACCTGCCCAACTTGGCAGCATCTAGGAGCATCTGGTTGCAATAACACATCAGAGGTTGCTATTTGACTCAGAGAGACTCTGTTCCTAATGCAACAGTAAACCCTTCCCACAACTGGCAACAGGAACTTGACAAATTCCTTTTTGTTCTATTTTCCCCACTATTTTCAATACCATGCCAAGCTTGTGGCCAGAAGGAATCCTCCTTTCTGTACCTCATCAGTAGGGCTCTTGCCTGTTATTTTTTCCTTTTTTCTTCTTAGCACCAGTGCTTTTGAAGAAAGGAGAACAGTTAAAAATATCCTGAAAATGTTCTCCAGGGAAACATCTTGCTGGAAAGAGGAATGAGAGATAATCCACCCTGCTAACTGATGTTCATGGCAGACATGCTCCTTCTAGGCATTTAAGGTTCTCCTGATTCTGATCAGTCCAGGCTTTCAGCCCCTTCCTAGAAACTCTTGAAAAATGTATTTTTTAATCCCCAGGCTAAAAATTCAGGGAGCTACAATCATGTCCACTCCAAATTCTTCTGATTGAAGAATTTCTTTTATTAGGAAAATTCCACTTTATTGATACCTCAGTTCACCCATGAGAAGATAGGCATGGAGCACTTTTTAGGTGCTACATTCCTTCATAGGAAAAGTACAAAAAGCATTCTTTATGTCAAGCTGCCTGCACGGAATAATTTTTTTCCTCATTTTATTTCCTTTCCGGAAAGACACCTTTATCCCAGTCCTTGTTTCATACCAAAAGGAAGATCAATATGTACAGACATTGATAATCAGGATTTCCACAGCTGGAACAGGGAAATCACACAAACAACTCCCTCCTGTGCCCCTTGTTACACCAGGATAAATCTGCATTCCTCTGCTGCAAGGACAGGGCAGCTCACTGAAGCTGCCAGAGCCAAGAGAACAAGCTCTGACCCTTTCTGTCTGACTGCAAGGAAAACAAAACCTGTTTTTTTTCATAATTTCTGCTTTGGCAGAGCACAGGGGGCTCGGAGGTATGAGCAAGGGCCAGGCAATTGCAATTAGCTGGCAGAAATGGGCACCAAGGGCTGCCCCTGGTGCTCAGGATGCTGCCCTCCCCAGAGGGAGCCTCTCTCTGTGAGGAGGCACCCTGCTGAAAAAGGCACTGACACTAATTTAGAATTCCACCTGAAAAAGGGCCGGAATTTCATGGAAAATGTGAATTACATAAGTTGTAAGGTTTCAGCAAGTTGGGGCAAATCTCCAGAGGAGGTAAAACTTCAAATAGAGACATAAAACTTGCTGTGAAAGGCAAAGCCAGCTCTGAGTATTTCATATGGAGAAAAAAGAAATCAAGCTGTAAAACCTTGTATCTTCAGAGGAGCACAGTCCTCCATCAGCTATGGCAGCACCTGGAGGATGCATTTACCCCTAACACTTCCTGACTAAGGAATCATTTGGATCAGATCATTTTGGGAGGGTAATTTCTCTGTGCAGGAACCTCAGCCATCAATCCCCTGCACTGCCAGCTGGATGCCAGGGTCTGTACCAACAAAAGCACAACTGGACTAGAGCCAAAGCTCTTGGTACTACAAGCTTCACATTTTAAATGTGGTATTTTAATGCTATTTAGTATTTTTACAAGACAGCAGATTTTTGCCCAGTTAAAAAAAAATAAGCATCATTATCTCTGGCTGGATGCTATGCATGAATTCTTGAGCATTTCCCATTTTTAGAGAATGTCTCTGGTTTCTATTTGCTTCTTTTCACTTTTTTGGTAGTTAAAACAAATCAATTTTTTTCCTTTCTGAAGCCAAAGCCTCTCTCCAGATGACAAAACACTACAGCTAATGAAATGAAAATGATGTATAAGAAAAGAAACCTCCATTCATAAGAGTTATTCCAATTGGCTGATGAAAGGCATTCTGATATAGTAAACACATGTTAGAAAAAGAACAGAATTTCTGCTTATAAAAAGACAGTTCTCAAGTGTTAACCATTAATTTCAAATTAAATCAGCCTAACAATGTTCTAAGGTAGCAATACAGCTATGTAATTTCCCCATTAGATTTAGTAAGTTCTTTTGTGGGCACCAAGATGATGTAAAGCACATGATATACAAATAAATAAGAAAAAAAAAAAGAACTATTGGGGGTTTTTTTTCATAATTTCTCTGAGGACACTGAAATTTCTCATTAAAAGAGGGCCTGGCTGCAAAGAACAAATCCATATAACAAATTAATATACTGGTGATGAAACATGTGGAATATATACAGCAGGATTATAAATATGGATTTTATGCATCACTGTACAGAATATGCAGTGAAATCTCCTCTTCCCACAAATGTAATAAAGGAATAAACATGTTGCAGGAATAGATTTATTGCACAAAGTTCCACATTTAAGAGGTCTCCTGAGCTGTGTTATGTGCTAGGTAAGCTCTGATTGATAGCAGCTTCCAGTGCAGGCCTCTTTATCCCCTACCATATCTCCCTGTCAAAGCCACAAACTATTTTTTTTTCCTCTTTGTCTTTTTCTCCTATTCACTGACAGTTAAAACACTCCTAAACAATGACAAAGTTTCTGTAAACCCTTTCTCATATGAAAAAAGGCTGAATTTCTAAGCCATCCTTGCTCATGAAGTGTTCTTTGACTCCACCCACCAGTAAAGGGAGAGGCATGAACAGTCTTTTGAAAACTGCCTTGTGTGCAAGGAATCCCAGAGCAGCCTCTGACCCTTCCCACTAAAAGCCATGGGAATTTCCTTCCCAAGTCACACAGTCCACTGCAGATCACCCAGTTTTCCTCAGGAGAAAAGAGGCTCTGCCATTTAACAGGAGCTGCACAGAGTGCAGGAAGAAGGAACATCCCTCTGCAGCTGTGCCTGAAGCTCACCTGACACTTCCATCAAGGAAGAGATGATCAGCCCTGGACCACTGTTTTTAAGGAAAATCCCCCTTTTGAAACTGATGAAAAATAAGCCAGATCTGAACAGGGTTGTGCTCTGGGTTTTGCATTATTTTTACTTGTGATTGTCAAATCAATCTGCAGTGCAACTTTGTTGATAAGATGAGCTTGTTTACTAACATAAAAATGACAGTCTGTCTGACAGCTGCAGGTATGTCATTGAGGAGCCTGTTAGTGGCTGTGGGACCATTTCTGCTGCTTGCAAGGCTGAGCATAAACCCCCAGGCCTGCAGAGTGGGCAAATGCCCTCACAGCAGCTTTCAGACACACTGGACCAATTTATTCATCAGTCCAAACCAAACTCTGTTCTAACTTCATTGAATCAGCCTCAGTCCCTTTGAAGACACCAGTGTTATGCCAAACCCTGGTAACTGAACATCATTTGTTTGTTGTTGGTATTGAAATGAAGTGCTAACTAGTACATCTCCTGTTAAAGAAAGAGTGGCATTGAGTAATTCTAATCAGCTCCTTTATGAGAATGTCTGTTTCCCTTCTGCCCACGTTTGCTGTCTGCATGCTAATTCACTCCTTTTAAAACATGCATTGTCACCACTTACTCAAGTAAATCTAGATTTTTTTTTATTATTAAACCACATTAAGACAGGTGCAGTAAATGATTTATTAATCTGGACTGGATTGTTCCTGAGACAGAAATATCCACAAACACCATCATAAGTCAGTGTAAAATATGTACTTGCTTTAGCTACACTGCTCAATTAGTGATTCCCTGCAGTTCTGATAGTTTTTATATTTTCTGTCTCCTCTGTCTTGGGCAATGTGCTGCCATTACAAAATTCACTAGAGGAAACCTATGGCCTACTGCCCTACATTAAAGCCCTGCTAATTAATGACAGATATTCTTCCAGGACTGTGTTCTGGATCAATGAGAGGAAAAAAATGTGTCCCATACTTTCCCTTTGTTTTTCCACTTCCACACCACAACCAATGGCTCTTGTATTGAAACCCTATGCTGAATGTAGTGACATGCAAGACTCTTCTGCATCCATGGTTACTATTTACTAACAAAACTGATGATGTCAGGAATTTAATTAGGTTGTTTCTAGCACAGAGATTTTAAACCATGAAATCATTACAGTGTCTAATCTTTTCTTTGTTCGCATTTGATAAAAAAGTAAACCCCAAACTGAACATCATTCCTGTCACAGAGAGCTAAGCTTCTCAGGATTTGCCAGGCATAACACACTAACAGGTTTAAGGGTAATTAACACAAGCTAGTCCACACACTATTATTTTTTCAAACTACACCCCAGCAGCAGCAGCATTGCTGGGCTTCAAGATAGTACCAGTGTTTTTATTACAAATCCTTACTTTCAAGATTTATAACTTGGCTGTAAAAATGAGCTTCAGGCTAAAATTTGGCATATGTGCTCCAGGAATTTGTACTTAACACCAGAATTGTTATAATCCTGGGTAGGGTTGGGACGTGGCACTACAGAGAGCAGTGGGTGCAGGGGCTGTGGAAATATCCCACGTCTCCATCTAATCCCTGAGCACCCCTTTCCATGGGAGCCCCCCCTGCCTGCCCACTGCCAGGGCCTGGGCAGCCTTTAGCAGAGCTTGGCACCAGAGAGGCTCCAGCCCAGAGTCACTGGGTGGAAGGACACACATCTCCTCACACTGCTGCCCTGGCAGAGCCTTTCCAAGCTCCTGCAGCTCCTCAGGGAGCCAGCAATGAAGCACAAGAGAACCAGGTCCAGGAATCCACCTGTGATCTGAGCAGGGTTCACTTTCAGGCTGTGACAAAGTGAGCTGCAGTCACCCAGCCATGGGCTTGTTTATGCTTTTTGGGGTTGTTTTTTTTTTTTTTAAACCCTTACAGCTCTCAGAGATCCTTCAGTAGGAAGATTCCCCTGCCATGGTGCTGCTGCCACAACAGCTCCATGGTGAAGGCCAAGGATGGGAGCACACAAAGCACCTCCCACCCTGCCAGCTCAGATCACACACTTGGAGCTCAGCTCAGTTCATCTCACACACTTGGGACCCACAGCCCTCCCAGGAGGATGATCAGCAGAGATGCAGCCTGTGTCCAACCAGGGACAGAGAGACCACAGGGCTGCCAACCAGCAAGACAGCACAGGCAGCTGATTCCTGTTCCCTTCTCTGCTCTAATCTAAAGGGGAGCAGCACTGAGCATGGTCCTTGTCCCTGCTTTTATAAACTAACACACCTGCAACCCAACAGAATCAGAAAAAAATCCTCCTTGAGCAAGACCTAAGTGAAAAAAATCAACACTAATGTTTTTTGCATGATATCAAGGTAGTTTCCACTGGCTGCTCTGAAGGTGGGCTGGGAATGCTGCTCACACTCCTGTCAAACTCTGGGCCACCTGAGCTGTGTCCTCCCACCTGAGTGGCTGTGCATTCATCTCCTCTGCAGGAAACCCAGATGCACAATGCAGCCAAAAATTAACATTTATTGCATGATATCAAGGGAGTTTCCACTGATGCCTTGAGAGGCTGCCTGGAACAGAAGCTAGACAGTGTTAAAGGAATAAAGCAGGTATTTATTTATTTATTTAAGGGCCTTTAAAGGATACAGCATGGGCAGCACAAGAGCCTGGTTAGGGCTCCACCCAAGATGGACCTTCGGTCACGAGTTTTGGTCGAATTCCATATTGGGGTTAAGTGTCTACTTCCAGCTCCAGGTTATGCAGTCCCACCCTCCAAATTTGCTCTCCTCAATTTGGTGTTTTCTATACATTTTGGGCCTGAAGCTGCAATGGTGCCCTTGGTTCTGGGCTGGAAAAGGATTGTTCTGTGTGACTGAGCTGTGAGGAGAACTGCTGACACTTCATATGAAGTTCAGAGTTACACGCCAATGCAGTACAGAATCAGGAAAATATAAAAGCTAAACCTTAAGGCATCATCACCAGCTGCTCTGAAGATGGGCTGGGAATGCTGCTCAGGCTCCTGTCAAACTCTGGGCCACCTGAGCTGTGTCCCCCCAGCTGAGTGGCTGTGCATTCATCTCCTCTGCAGGAAACCCAGATGCACAAAGCAGCCAGGGTCCCCCAGGGAGGGACTGCAGCACAGACAAGTGAGAAACTGAGGATTACTGTAATGCCCTGGGGAGAATTAGAGCATGCCAGGAAAACCCAGCCCTGTTCATCTCTACAAAAGGGATCAAACTGTTCTTTATCACTATTAGCACCAAAGCTTCTTAATGTGCAAAGCCAGAGGTGTCCTGTCAAAAAGCAGTAGGGTATCAGGCAAACTAAAGGACTCCATTAAACCCAAATTTCCCAGAGTCATGTTTCTGCAGTTTTGACAGCTTCCTCTTTGTCATCAGGAGTAGAAAACCTCATGAAAGTGTCTGAAGTTCTAAGTGACAGGAATGTAATCACACTTAAGAGTAAAAAAAAAAATAAATTAAAGAATCAAAGGTATAACTTCACAAGGAAAATAGGCTAGAAGTCAAACTCAAATGAATCAACACATGGAATTGCTAAAGGCCCTAAATAAGCATTTTCCTGAGCATTTCCTTTTGAACAGAAAGCTGTTGAAAGGTAGATTGGAAGAAGATCATTGCATTGGACTATAAGATAGGGGGTTTGTTTTGTCATATAAGATAAAAGCAACTCAGATTTACTGCTGCTTCACATAGCAAAATTCTCATGAAATTCAAGATAAACACTGAAGAGAATTGCAGTGGGTAAGAGAGTTTTTGCTTTTGAATGATTAAACTTCTAAAAAATGTTATGGTCATTTGGTGAAAGCCTTTTGCTAATCTTAGGAGATTATTTTGCTTGCAGAAGAAACCAGAACCTGAGGTTTCTTCAGTTCAAACCCACTTGTTTTCTGTATTATATCCTAAACTTTCATATGAAGATTGAAGTATTTAACAGAGGTTCTTTTCAAGTTGTTTTGGTTTTTTTAAATTTCCAGCTTTGAAAATGAGACTTCATTGAAGTCATCAGTTGAAGTACATTGATTTTTGAATCATGAGAAGTATTGGTGGAAATAAACTAAACCAAAGATGTGATCATCCCATATCCCAGAAATACTGCATGGGTGGCCCTGAATTACCTGGATTAGCATGTTGGGAGTGCTTATACACCTGAGTTTGGAGCAGTGTGTCTCCCCAAGCCCCTCTGTGTAAAGGATTTGTGAAGCCAGTTCTGGTACTCAGGGCTCTGAGACAGAGCCCATCTCTGTACAGCTCAGTCTCCAAGCTTATTTAAAGGCCAGTCCCTGACAAACCCCAAATCTGCTGGGGTCCCAGCTGTGGGTTTCTCTGGGTCAGGACTGAAGGCACTCCAGACAGCAGTTTCATGTTGGGGCTCAGGTGTTTATTATTTCTTATCAGTAAAACAGTCTCACTGC
>JAXCLO010000013.1:23935404-23948450 GCA_035583995.1 Arremon aurantiirostris
TATAGTTTTAATGTAATATATATCATAAAATAATAAATCAAGCCTTCTGAAACATGGAGTCAGATCCTCGTCTCTTCTCATCCTCAGACCCCTGTGAACACTGTCACACACATGAAAATTTGTAGATGGATGGTAGAAAAAGATTGTTGGTGTCAGTGGTGATAGGAGGGGAGCAGTCAGCCTGCTGCTGTTCTTTGCTGGCTCAGGAACATCTGCTTGACTGGTGAGCAGGAGCACCAGACTGCTGGGTTGTGCCAGCAATGCTGCATGGACCCTGGGGAAAGCCAAAGCTGGTGCTTGGAGCTGCCCTGGGAGAGCCAAGGAGCAATGGGGGAGAGCTGAGGATCCTCGTGGGGAATGGCACTGATCAGGATCAGCTCCTAGAGCCAAGCTGCACTAGCCCTGATGCCTGCAGGATTGCTCCCCTCCTTTGTTTCAGTACCTGCTGCTGCATGCAGCACTGCCTGCTGCCTGTGAACCCTGGCAGCTCATTTGTGTGTACAAATATAACCTTTCTTCAGATAGAGCTTAAAATGATAAGTTGAAATAAATGTTTTTATTTCAACCTATCATTTTACTTGTTGCATTTACTTGTTGGCTCTTAAGTGTGATTGATTTAATGCAGAGCTACTTCTTAACTTGGGTTTGTAACTCTGACCTTCCCAATTAGCTCTAGTACCTCTGCAAGTGGTTCATTTTCACTGGGCTATCTCTAATTGCACTGCAGTTATTCTGTTGGTGGCTTTGCAATATCCAAATCCATCTGTTATGTCTCCCCTCAATTGTTTCCAGGGGCTATGAGTATCAGGATGATCAAACCATTTTCTGGCAGGAAAGCTCTCTGTTCACAAGAACTGGAATATGTCATATTTCAGTAAAAGTGACTGGAAGATCAGGCTAGGAGCTCACCTGGCCCAGCAGCAGAGGGTGTCAGAGCAGTGAGACACAGAGCAAAAGTGCAGAGCAGCTCTGCTGCCAGGCCAGGCTCACACACTGCAGCCAGGACACTGTGTAATTGATAATACATCATGACAAGACATTCCACAGCTGTATCAAACCCCACTACCTTTTGTTTTGAATAAGCTGTTGCCAGACTAATTTTGTATCTCTTGGTAGAAATCAAGGTCTTGTCATCCTTTTGCTGGCCTGAAGAGTCTCAGTCTGCTTTAGCTGCTCCTTGTCTGCTAATTTCCCTCACACTCTTCTTTGTATCCTGTCTTGTTCAGTCATGACCTTCTGTTATGTGAGAACAGAAATGCAGGCAATATTCAAAATGGGACTAACTGGCACATTGGTAAAGTGATGTCTTATGGGTTTTGTTTCCTGTCTTCTTATTTGATTTGTCTTTTTGCCTATGACTGAGCATTAAAGAACATTATACCACACCTCTCTTTGGTAGCTCCAAATCTAGTTTGAGTGGAAATGGTCAGAAGCCACATGCCTTGAAAGTGGGAGAAATTTACACAGGTACCTCATTTTACATTGACTGGTCACTTTGTTACTTGGCTTCCTAGTACTTCCTTACACCCGCCTGAGCAAAACATATTCTAGTCACAGGAATCTCCTCTTGACCTGTATTATTTGGACAAATTGCTGGAGGAAATAATCAAACATTTGCTGTTTGTTGTTTTTAGGGGTGGTCAATATATCACTGTCATTAGTTGTTTCTGATGTACAGAAAAGTTGTAGCCCTATGGAGAACATTTTGTCTGCTCAGCTCGAGGGCAGAGCACTTCAGATGTATCTGTTAGTCCTATTTAGTTTTTAGATAAGTTCCTATGGAGCTCTGCATGCACTTGCTTTTGTCTATTGATTAAATAAGAAAGATTCTGCCTTTTTAAACATGGGGTTTTTTTCAGTGCCTGGAGCATTATAGATTTTTGTGTGTGTGATAGCAGTCTAACATAGCTATTGAGAAAAGAAAGGCATCCGTAAACTTGCTTTTATGTTTTCCTTTATCTTTGTTTCAAGTGAATCGACAAGGAGAGCTGGATTGCTCCACAGGGGCTGGCTCTGGTCAAACAGCCCTGGCAGCAGCAGCCCACCTGAAGGCAGGCTGGCACTCCAGCACTGCTCCCCACTGAGCCACACAAACACCTGTGCTGCCCAAATTGCGTTCCCCTATTCCCCAGGGAATGTCCTCTGTGCTCCCATTGATTTCTGTCTCTGACACGGCTCTGTGTGGGATTTTCTGGCTTTGAGAGCAATCTACAGAAAGTACATATTGATTGGATCCTCCTGGGATGGGGGAGAGGGAAAAACAACAGCCCTTTCGATCATGTAGCAAAGCTTTTCTGAGAGAATGGCCTTAGCTAAAAACTGTATGCAAACTTTAGAGTACAGAACCTGAAGAACTTCTTGTCAGCAGGAATAGCAGCTTTTTGAGCTAATGGGCTCTTCTGAAAAAGGAGAACAGGAAATTTCTTTCCAAAATAAGTAGAAATTAAGACACTGAACTCATTAAGCAGCTGCCCTGTTAAGTGCTGTGGTGTCTGCTGAAATGTGGCTGCTGCTGAGCAGGATTTACATTTGTGGGCACCATGGCATCTCCAATTACTGCTCAGCAGTGAAGAAGCCTGCAGGGCAGCAGCTATTAGCAGAGGGCTCTGCTAACTGATCCATGCCAGCACTTGTGCTGGACACTCAGTGCTGTTACTTTAATTGCCCTCTGGGTTGAGTTTGAAAAAAGGAAAGTGCTCCTAGAAAAAGAAAAGGGAAAAAAATGATGAAATGAATGTGCTTGCAGGCAAACCCTGTAAGTCAGAGCACCATGTGTTCTGGGACCAGCCAGGAGCACACTGAACCCAGTAGCTGATGAGAACTCAGCTGATGAGAACTCATCAGTTTTTCTCTAGTCCAACATTGTGTTTAAAACAGACCCAGTTGGGACAAGCAGTCATGTACAGCAACAGAAGTGTTGATAGAAGAGGTTTTAACCTGTGATGCAAGTTGCTTTCAATGATAAGTCTTATCCTCTTTTTATAATTTCCTAGGTCTGCTTTAGCATGAAAACCCTGAGAATTTATTCACATCTGCAATATGTACACTAGCAAGGGGAAAATTTTGATTTGAATTAAGTTGCAAGCGTGTATTTGTTAGAAGACTGACACACAATGTCAAATCAGCAATCCTCCTGGCTCTGGAAATGACTCCAATCTTCAAAAGACAGAATAAGAAGGTGTAAAGGAGGTAGGTGTAGAGGTGTGTGTCAGCCCAATAGCTATGGGAATCTTCCCAAGATCATCCAGTGTTGTTGTAGATCATTTTGTGATCAGATGGACTCTGAATCTGATAATCTCTGGGGCTTTGTCATCCTCCTACACTGCTGTTAATATCTCAAAAGGAGAGCAGCAGGATGTGGCTGCATCAGGAGCATCATTATTCTCCTTTGTCACCATCCAAAACACGTTATCTCACCTCCCACTTGGAACTACACCTGGTTTGTCTCCAGCCAAAACAAAGAGCTACTGATGGATGCGCACAGAAGTAGCTTTATGGCAATTATTCAATTACAGATGATGACTGCTTTGTGTGTGTATCAGCACACCTCAGTGCTTCTGGTTTTTATTGGAGCAGGATATACAGTTTAGGCAGTGAAAGGGAAAGCCTGGCTCTGCAGGCAGTGCTGCTGGGTGCACACAGGTACATGGATGCACAGAACTCCAAGGAAGTGCCTTTTCCCACCACAGCTGCTGCAGCCCAGGTGAGGGGGTGAGGTGCTGCAAGAACATGGCTTATGTAGGGAGCCCTCCTACAGGCCTAGGAAATACATACTAAGCAGGAGGATTAAAGCCTTTCAAAGATGGAATTGCTTCTGCTTTCATAATATTTTTCTTTTCACTCTCCACAAGACTTGGCACAGCCTAGTGTGCTACAAAGCATCCTTTTTTCCCCCTTACTCAGAACATCCTGAATTAATTCTTGGCAAAACTATCTGACTCTGTGTAGATAGGAACAAACTCCAGCCAATCTGGGTCCTCCTGCAAGGCCACTCACCTGGCTCTCTGTGCTCCAGGGCTTTGTGAGTGCACAGATTTCCCCTGTGCTCCTGTGGCAGATGGGTGATGTGGTACAGCCAAGGCACCGATGTCAGGAGTCATGCCCAGAGTTGGGAAATGCAGGTACCTAGAAATGACAGAGAGAAATGCTTTTGTAGATCACAAAGGCAACTGAAAATGTCCAGCAAGAGAGTGCAGCTCAGATCAGCATGTGTACAGTCAGATCTCACAGCATGAAGGTGCACAGTGAGCTCTGCACTGGCTTCTCAGCAGCTCCTCTCAATAGAAGCAATATCTGGAAATTGATGGTATCAGTGATATTTTGTTCAATGTCCAGGAGGAATGAGGAGGAGGACTCTGTCTTATCAGAAGGCTAATTAATTACTTTATTATACTATATTATTTTATATTATATTACGTCTAAATTGAATCTGCTAAGCACTTAACTGCTCAGGATCTTGTGACTGCTGACCAACAGTCTGCACACACGCTTGGCCCTGAGAGGCCAAAGAAACAAAACACCATCACTTTGGGTAAACAATATATATATATATAGTGTATATATAAATATAGTGTGTATATATATATATATATATATATATAGAGTGTATATATATATAGTGTGTGTATATATATACATAGTATGTGTGTGTGTGTATATATATATATATATATATAACATTTCAAAATTTCTATATTGCGTTCTACTTTGGCACAAGCACAGGCACAGCAAATGAGATAAGAACTGTTTTGATCATTCTTTTTTCTGCTTCTTTCACTGCTTCTCTCAGGTTCAGAGAATGTGAATCCCGCAAGCTGGAGGTTTGGCCAGATGACCTGAGCCACCACATCTCTGAGAAGCATGGAGATGCCCAATGTGCCTGTGAGTCACAGAACACTTTCTGCTGCACCTTAGTCCCTGACCACACCTGCTGCCATCAGGGCTTGTGTGCTAGATGAAAATCACTCAGGTGTACATGACAATAGAATATTCTCCAAACCGTGTCTCCCCTTCGGGCTTCTCAAAGTGCTGGATCCATACAGGAACCTGCACAGGCTGGAGTCCAAAGCACCTGCTGGGTGTGGGAGAGGAATCCCTCCAGGAAATGGGTATGATGTGAAAATGCATTTCAGTGCACCCTATCGACCCTCTGAAGGCACCAGCACCATCAGCATGGTCCTCAGGGACCTCCTTCTTTACTCTCTGTAACCCAATTGATTTTAGTGGGCACTCACTGTCTGGTACATTTTAAGGTCTAGATTTTAAGGATACTAAATAAGAATATAAAGCATTGTCAAGTATTTCTGGGGTTTATGACTGAGCTGGAGAGGGAACTCAATATCCTTTTAGCAATTTGCTCAGCTAACATTTTAAAAAATCTATTTGTCTGAAGGGGCAGAAAGAAAATCAGGAGGGCAGAAACTGTAATACTCACTGAATTTGCTTCTGTATTTTTTCCCTCTATCTTCCAAAACCAAATGTGATTGCCAAAGTTAATTCTGATTTCCTCTCAGAAATTGACCACTGTCTCTTCCATGGGCAGTGCTGAAATAAAGTGCAAATGTGAGCAGTTAAAATACCTGAAGAAAACAAAATCAGATTGGTGTAGTAACTCAGTGACGTTTCCCCCCACCCTTCCTTACAAAGCACTGCTATTTTACTGCAATAAAAACCTTTTTGGAGTTTTGTAGCTGGCTCAGAGCTGCAAGAAGAAGAAAAGAAAAGAAACAGAGAGGTAATTTCCAAAGTGAAATTAAATTAACCACAAAATCAAACATTTCCAAAGACTTGATTTCATGTCGATTCAGAGGCACCTTTTGGATTTATGCCATCTAAAACCAAAATATCAATACACATTTCAGGACTGATGGTCTTTTAATGCTCTGTGTTGCACTTCAGAAGCTATAAGAAATATGATTGGATTTTTTCATGCCTAAATTAGTAAACTAGAATCTATTTTGGAATGTATTCTTCTATTAAAACAAGAAATAATTGAGTTTGCATAATTATTAATCTCTTGTTATAATCCTCAGTTGTACAAATTACTTTTCAGAAACACAAGCAGTTTCTTGCAGACAAGATGACATTTACTGGCTTCTTTATCTTCTGTGTGCTGATGAACATGCTAACAGGTAAGATTACTACCGAATTTATTCTTGTTTTTTTATTCTGTGTTTATTTTTTTCAAGCCCCCAGAAATATTTTGTTACAAATACAGTATCTTCTATTTAGTGTTGCTGACATTTTAATCCCAACTGTTCAGCCTGTGAGTTCTGACTAACAGTCAGACTGGGGTGGTTTGTAGCAGTGACTGATTGCAAACAGGAAATTCCTTGCTCTGTTGTTCAAGAAACAAAAATCCTGTGGCTACACAGAGGGTCTGATGTGGGCATTAAAGAACTTGTGAGCTTCTAGTTATACATGGAAAATGTTTGGTTAACAGAAAGTGTTTCTGTGCAGGAGCTGGTACTGATGTGTTTCCTCTTCACTTACAGATGCTCGATCCATCCAGGATGGAGATGGTAATTCCTAATGTTTTTATTTCCTTTGTGTCACTAATATTTAGGAGAGTAATTTGTAACTCCCAGACTTGATGCCCAGCAATGACTTTGGCAGGAATGCTTATTAACCTCAGTGGACTGAAGAAAAGCTTTCAATTAGTTCTGGTGAAAAAAAGAATAGTGAATTTTAAGAATTACTTTAAAATTTGTTAAAAGGTGTAATATATTAATGTATAATAACAGAGCTAATATCTAGTCTTGAAATGAAAAGGAATTACAGTCAAGTCACTATTCTGTTGTACAAAATCCTAACTGGAATGCACCAGTCTTAGATATATATAGGACATCTGAGAATTTTGTCTGTCCTGAACCATATTGCTGTATGTATATCTGCTTTTTGGCAAGAGATACCAGCTTTCATGACAAAAAGCTTAAAATTTACAAATTGCCACAAATCCAATTAGAGAAATGTTGGAATAAATCCCTTAGCACAGCTACCCTGTGGTTCATGTCACTTTGTGTGATTAGTCCGCTGGATTAGTGTTTGCCTTTGATTAAAAAAACCCTCAACACCCTAATGATGTTTGCACTGGCTTACTGATGATTCTATCATTTAACCTTTTTTTGGCTTTTCAGACAGAATTCTGTCTGAAAACAGAGTTGCAGAGAAGTATCTGCAATAACCAAGTACTGCCAGCAGCATATCCAGTGCACAAATATGCAGAAAGCATCATAACAGATATGAACAGAACAAATACACAATAAAGTCTAATATGATTACTTATCATTCAAAACTTTTTTATCCCTATGCTCCATTCTATTTCTTTAGGAATAAATCTTTTTCATATACCATTTCTAAAATATTTTAATATATCATCTGTGTTTGTGTACAGCAAATATTTTTGTGGCAAGTTTTGCAACATTCAGGAGGGGCTGCATCAATCTAGAATTAGAACCCTGTTCAGGCAGTGTCCTGTTGCTCTCATTACCAGCAATTATTGTTTTCTTTCACACTGGGCCAAGCAGCAGCCTGCAAAGTGAATCTGAGGTCAGCTGGTATAAACAATGGGTTCTCCTCTGCAGACAGCATTTGGCTGGTTCATTTGGTTTGTTATGTGCCATCTGTGCCTGCATGCTGCAAACTTTACTCCCTAAAATTAAAGTCTGACAACAGGATTGTTGAAGGCTCTTAATTCCTACTAAAGACCCTGGCCCCAAGCTGAGTGCAAAGACTTTCATTCATCTAAATGGGCTTCAAATCAAAATAAAATACTGTGTTTAGCTTCACTGCACTGAAAGACATTTTTGTCTGTGCTCTCAGCTGCTGTTTACATTTATATATGCTTCTCTATTTGGGCCCGGGGTGGTCGGTTCTTGTGTTTTCAGAAGTGATTTTGTTTAGCTGCTGAATTGTTAATCTTGTTTTAATGTCTGTATCACATTCTGGTACTGCTAGAGCAGGCCCAAATGCAGCAGCTGTCCCCCAAGTGGCCTTTCCTCTCCATCCCTGTGGCTCGTTCCTACAGTTCCCTGAGGAGAGGCACAGCTCTGCAGTTCCAGGCAGTGTCAGGGCAGTATGGCCCTGGTCCCTGGCAGTTCCGTGGGCAGTGTGCCCAGCTGCAAGGGCACAACATAGAGAGTGGTGCCTTATTCCTGATATTTTTCTATGGGGCAAAGCAAATTATGTGGAATGAGGAGAAATGGCTTTCGATTGCAATCACTGATTGCTTTGAAATAACCAGCAGCCTTCTAGAAATGAAACCAGCCCGATGAATTCTTGAATTGATGTAAATGTGGATGTGTCCCTTCCTTCCTGCTCCCCATCTTGTCCCAGTCTGTCACTCCTGGTGCATCTGGAGCAGGGAGTACTGGCTCCATTTTCTGCACAGTGGGTCACAGAGAGGGGTCAATGGCTCTCCTTGCCTCTCTCCTGCCAGAGGAGCACACTAGCCCCCAAAGGGAACTCACAACCCCAAACATGGTGGCTCCAAGCCCAATCTCTCAACAAAAGTGCTTCGTATTATAGTAATATGCAATATTTTCTTTTGGTTGGATTCTTTAGATCCCTACCAGGATGCTGCAGCCTTGCCCTACTGGCCCTTCTCATCCAATGATTTCTGGTCCTATGTGGAATATTTCCGGACCTTGGGAGCCTACAACAGGATCAATGACATGGCCAGAGCCTTCTTTGCCCAATTCCCTTTTGGGAGCCACCTTGGCTACCACGTGCGTGACGACGAGCACTGAGAGCCTCACTCAGCTTTGCCAGAGCTGCTGCTCAGGTGTTTGGGTGAGCTCCTTTCTGCCACGGAACACACCTGGGCTGCCCTCACCTGCTTTGTGATACCACGGTCATGAGCAGCATTTTATGGCTTCAGTAAGTCTCTTTTTTACTGTTTCTTGTAAAGGTGTTTGTGTGAACACCTGACTGCCAGCAAACACACCTGCGCTGTGCCTTAGCCATTAAGTGACACTGCAGCCACATGCAGGATTTCAGGCTTTAAATTAATCCCTTTTTTACAATTTATGCTTCTGTGTGACACAATAAACTTGTTCATTCTGCTGCATGGCTTTGGGAGCTTTTTTTTAACAGCAGATGCTCTCAGCTTCATCTCAGGAGACTGCTCTCTGTGCAGAGGAGTACATGTGTACAGGAGTTATTCAACCAGTGCACCCAGTTAGGGGGCTGGAGGAGCTGCTAGTATCAGTAACACTCACCTCATTTGCAAGCTGATGCCTCACTGAGGCCTGAAGGGGCGCAGGACCTGCCATCGCCATGACGACAGGGTGTGGGGAGCAAGATGCCTCCATTGCTGGTCACCACGGCCACAGGGCATGGGGGAGCAAGATGCCTCCATTGCTGGTCGCCATGGCTGCAGGGTGTGGGGGAGCAAGATGGCGGCCTCCATTGCTGGTCACAATGGCCACAGGGTGTGAAGGAGCAAGATGGTGTCCTCCATTGCTGGTCACCATGGCAATGGGGGGTGTGAGGGAGCAAGATGATGGCCTCCCTTGCTGGTGGCCATGGCGAGGGGGTGTGAAGGAGCAAGATGATGGCCTCCCTTGCTGGTCGCCATGGCGACGGGGGGTGTGAGGGAGCAAGACGGCAGCCTCCATTGCTGGTTGCTGTGGCGACAGGGTGGGGTGAGCAAGATGGCGGCCTCCATTGCTGGTCGCCATGGCCACAGGGCGTGGGGGAGCAAGATGGCGGCCTCCATTGCTGGTCACCATGGCCACAGAGTGCGGGGGAGCAAGATGGCGGCCTCCGTTGCTGGTCGCCATGGAGACGGCGCGGCTCCCGCTCGGGGGCGGCCATTGCGCACGGCGCTGTGCTGCGGCGGAAGTGACGGCGCGGAGGGGCCGCCATGAAGCCGGCGGTGGACGAGATGTTCCCTGAGGGCGCCGGCCCGTACGTGGACCTGGATGAGGTGAGGCGGGCGCTCCGGTGCCGCGGCCGTGGTGCCGCGGGGCGGGGGCGCTCAGCGGCCGCTTTCGCAGGCAGGGGGAAGCACGGGGCTGCTGATGGACCTGGCTGCCAACGAGAAAGCGGTGCACGCCGACTTCTTCAACGGTAAGGAGCGCCCTGATCCCGGGCTGCCTCAGCGAACCTCGCCCGGCTTCTCTGCCCTGGCTCTGCTGCCTGTGCTCGCTACAGCTGGGCCTGACCCCTTCTCTGGGAGCGGGGCTTTCCTCTCCGCCGAGTTCAGCGTGTTAATCGCTACAAGGAAAAATACCTTGGTCTGGTAGTATAACAAATAGCTTATGTTTAACAGTGTAAATACGAGTGAAAATGTGGGGTTCTCTGGACAATTCGTGCCTCACTGCCCCTCACAGGAAAGATTTATTTCCAAATCCCTGAACCTCCATGCTGTCAGTTTTAAGCCATTCCCCTTGTGCTGCCACTCCAGGCCCGTGTCAATAGTCTGTCATTCCTCGGAGGCTCCTCAGGTGCTAAAAGGCCATCCTGGAGCTTCTCTTTTCCAGGCTGAACAATCCCAGCTCTCTCAGCCTGTGTGTAAGTATTTACAACTGCTTTGAGGGAGAGTAGCTACATATCCACGTAGGGGTGGGATATACAGCACTGTGCTGCACCTGGTGCCTAAAGGTGTTTTTATGCTTCTGAAGAATTGCATTTACACATTGCAACAGTGAGTTTTACATGTTATTAAATGTTTTATATGTTATTAAATCTTGCAGTGGCAGTGTTAGTATCACAAGCTGGTGTTGATGCCAAAATAAAGTACATTTTTCATTTTGCTCAAGGCTTAGGACACAGGAGTGGAAGGCAGTTCTGCTCTCAGCTGTCTGTTGGAGCCAGCATATTCAGGAGTAGCTGTTTCCATCTATTTCTGCCATCACACTGTGGCATTGTGTTCCATTGGTATTTAGGGCTCTTCTAAATGAGGATTTATCCCCAGTTCATTGTATGTTCCTGTAAATTGGCTTCTGTAAGAATAAAGGCTGTGTTCACTCAGGTGATTGGTTTATGTTCAGCACACAAAGATAGATGCAAGGCTGAGTAGTTGGGAGTAATTCCAAATGTGACAGGAACCATTTCACTACTGGGACATGTGTTCTGAGACAAAAATGTTATTGGCACCTTTAAAGCAATTAAATGGTTTTGAGGAAGGGCTTTTTAACACAACTCACAGTTCATTAATCTGCAAAATCATCACCCTGATGCTACATTTCTCATAACTGATGGTGCAGTAACTCTCATTCTCTGAGTTCACCTTTATTTCTGTCCTTGATCCAAGGAACAAAGTACTGTACTTGCATGTGCATTTGTAACACTGAAACCTCTGAGGTTCATTTTTGTCTTGTTTTCCTGACTAGATTTTGAAGATCTCTTTGATGACGATGACATCCAGTGAACTTGGGTGTGCAGCAGAGCTGAGATGTGGAGTTTTCTCTAAGATCACCCCTGCAGTCCATTATTTATTAAATTAATTAAAATGGGAAAATCACAGAGGGGGAAAAAAGCCTTGATAAGCTGCTTGGGGAATATGAAAACCAGATGGGTAAAGATAACTGAGGAGGGAAGTGTGCACTGTTATTTCTAGGAAGCTGTGTGTAAATTTTCCTAGAAATTCCATTTGCTGATGTGCTTATTGAATAAAATACTGAAGAAACACACATCTCTCTGACTTATAAAAGTAGAAATTGCTGTCTTCTGAGCTTCCATAGAGTGATTATTTTGCATTAAATAATTCATTGTTGCTTTTGGATATTACATAAAAGGTATGCAGTAGGGCACATGCTGCCCAGGAAAGTTTTGTTCATCCCACAGTAAAGGATTGTTTTGGGATCAGATGGTTGCTTGTTCTGAATAGTCCAATTCACACTGAGAAGAGTGTGGGTTCTTTTGTTTCAAGACAGAGAGCTACCATCAGTACTTCACTTTAAATTTAAGGAACACAGAAAAAAAAAAAGTAACTTCACCTTGACAGGTTAAGCAAAGAAATGTTCTGACCCCAGATTAGGAGAATGCTTGGATTTAAAAATATAATTTCATTCTTGAAATTGTACTTGATGGAAAAAGAAACAGTAAAATTTTCTTTTCCTGCAGAAGCTGATGCACTTATTTGTGCTTAGAGGTACAGTGTGTATGAACCAGGCTGTTGAAATACTGTTCAGTTTTGACATAAGCTTTTCAGAACATAAAAATATTTCATTCTTACCCTTCAGTGACCAAACTGAATCCCAGAATTAAAGGAACAGGTGAGTTTTTAGTATGTTTTTTTCAGAGTCAGAAGTGTAATCCTGTCCAATCTCAAATGCAATCTGTATTCTATAAATTGATCACAGACTAAATACTGGGACTGATCTTTCTTTAAACACTTCACACTGCTTAAATGTTGCCTGCAGTGAAACCCTTTCATACCTCTGTCACATTTTTATTTCTTTAGTTTGCCTTCAAAAAGGAAATCTTAAATCTAACAGTAACTCTTGCAGCCAGTGAGTTTAAAAAAGGAAGCACAATAAACCCAGTAGGATTTAGGTGTCTTTTGGTTGTGCTGCTGTGGATTTCTGCAGAGCCTGCTTCATCATGCAGTGTGCTGTAAATCAGCACTCTGACATGGTCTCTGCTTGGTGCCTGACTTGTGCTGTGTCCCTGGAGGAACAGCCTTGCTCAGGCACTGGCCTTTCTCTTTTAGTGTTTGCTGACAGCCTGGGCTTTCCAGTTCTCATTCAGACTGGGGTAAAACACTTTCAGTGGTGGCAAATGGGCTTGGGCTATCTGGGGCCCTGGTGCTGTATGGAATTTACAGGCAGCTCCCACGAGGGTGGAGAATGATGCATCTCACTCCACTGATATCAGAAGGCTAATTAATTACTTTATTATACTATATTATTCTACACTATATTACACTATATTACATTACATCTAAACCGAATCTGCCAAGCACTCAGCCCTGCACAGAACTGCTCAGAATCTCGTGACTGTCACCTGACAGTCCTGACACACACACACACACACACACACACACACACACACACACACACACACACACACACACACACACCTGGCCCTGACAGGCCAAG
>JAXCLO010000013.1:23948550-23964819 GCA_035583995.1 Arremon aurantiirostris
ACAAAACCCCATCACTGTGGGTAAACAATCTCCATATTGCATTCTGCTTTGGCACAAACACAGGCACAGCAAATGAGGTAAGAATGTTCTTGGGAAGAATTGTGCCTTGCTTTTCTCTGTGAAGAGAAATGTGGTGCTACACACTTGGCCCTGACAGGCCAAGGAACCAAAACAACATCACTGTGGGTAAACAATCTCCATATTGTTCATCATGGGTAGACGGGGAAGCAGACCTGGGATTTTTTATTGGGTTGTTTTCTTCTTTTTTAAACACTTTGATGGATCTTGAGAAATTCTGCCTTGTCTGAGGCACCATGCCTGCAGGAATACAGCAATGCTGAGGGCCCTGATGGAGGACGCATGATGCATCTGACTCCATTGGTATCAGAAGGCTAATTAATTAGTTTATTATTCTATATCATTCTATACATCTAAAACTGAACCTGCCAAGCACTCAACCCTGGACACACAGAATCTCATGACTGTGAGCTGACAGTCCACACACACACACCTGGCCCTGACAGGCCAAGGGAACAAAACCCCATCACTGCAGGTAAACACTCTCCACATTGCATTCTGCTTTGGCACAAACACAGGCACAGCAAATGATAAGAATTGTGTTTCCTTTCTCTGGGGTTCAGAAAATGTGAAACCCAGAAATATTCTTGGGAAGAATTGTGCCTTGCTTTTCTCTGTGAAGAGAAATTTGGTGACAGTGCTGTGCTTTCTCCAAACTATGTTTTGAGAAATGAGTTGCTACCAGGAAATGGAGCATTTTGGGCAGGTGAAAAAGATGAAATAAAACTCAAGAAGCAACTCTCCTCCTCTGCTCTTTTATCTACTTTTGCTGATTCCTCAATATGGTTGGTTTTGGAATACATCCTTGTCAATATTTTGTAGATACTTCTTTGTTTTTCATTTGCTTCCTTAAGTTGTAAGAAACTTGAGCTTTAATTTGATCACAGCAGCAGGAGTATAGTCTGTGATACCAACCCACCTTGAACAGCTGCTCTTGGATGGTGTTCTCTCCTTTAAAGATGTCTGAAACCTCAGTGAATATTGGTTTGAAGGTGCCAGTGGTGAGTGGCTCTGGTTTTGTAACATCTCACCTGATCAAAACATGGAATTCTCTCTGTGGAACTGCGTCCAGCAGTTTTCATCCTGCTAGGATGTAACTATCCACTCAAGGTAGGTAGAGCTAACACACCTTTTTGTGAAGATTTCCGGAAACTCAGGGTTTCACACAGAAAAGCAGCATTAATAGTACTGCTGGCACCTGGGAGGTGTGTGGGTGTCTGTGGGGAGGGAACTTCATCTGTGCAGTGTTTAAAAGTGTTTGAGTTCATCAAAGTCCTCATGCTGTGGAAAACTGTGGAATCCCATGAACTGCCTGGGTGTGCAGGTGATGCTGCTCTGGCTGTAGCTCCTGGGGGTCCTGGGTATTCCCAGTCCTTCAGTCTGGTACCTGTGTGGGTCTCCTGGGCTGGGATGAAATGAAAGGTATGGAGTTGGGATATTACCAAAAATGCACCCTGGAGCTGTCTGCAGTAAGCAAATCCCTCCTGCACAGTGAGACTGAGGGTGTGCACACATCATCTCTCCAAAGAGGGTTGTCAGTGTGTTAAACTTCCAGCAGGAGCTGTGGTTGCTTTGGGTCCCTGCTGGAACAGTGGTAGATGAAGAACAAATTGCCCTTCAGCCTCACATTGCTGCTGTGTTCACATTTGTCAAGGCTTTTGGTCCAATTAGTCTGGGGCAATCAGCCTTTTGTCAGGAAATAATCACAAGATGTCAAAATCCCTAATAAAAATTGATGTAAACAGCATTTGACTGCCTTGGCCAATTCATTTCTTGAGCTTTGATTCCTGTCCCTGTTGTGGAGATTGACACCTCTCATAGGAAGTGTTTCTTGGGGAACAAGGCTGTTTGAACAGCAATATGCACACATTCAGACTGATGTGAATTCATTTACAAGCTGCTGGTGCTGCTGAGTGTTTCAATGTCTAAGTAAAGGCTCTAGTCTGAACAGTTTTGTGAATTGTCCCAGTGATTGCAGTGGGACAGCTGGCAATCCATAAATCCATAAAGCTGAGACTTGGCAGGATGAGGCCCTAAGTGCTGAAATGCCTTAGGAGGGTGTAGCCAGATGAAAAGCAATCCCTTCAAAACACTTAAATGTCAGCCTGTTCCCTTCCATACTCTCAACAGGCCCCAGCTCTGTCTTCAGGGAGCTGCAAACTGTCCCAGTACATTCTTTGGAAATAAAATGTACAATCTATTTTGAGCTGAAAAGAATCCACTCATTGTGAGGGAGAGAAAGTTGCCAGGCTAAAGGGAGCTGGCTGTCATCTGTGTATAATATTTCTGCAGTGCTGCTTCTGAGCTGGTTTCTATCTTATCCTGGGTTCCACTGCCCTTCATATGAGCAGGAACAGGCAAACTCAGACCTAGTGTGGCAATAGTGGATTTCCTTGGTGGATTTTTGCTGAGTTAACTTCCAGGGAATAAAAAGTTTTCCTTTTAATATTTTATTTTAGTAATTGAAGTGGAAGGTATTTTTCTTGATAAAGAAGGAATTCATTTAGATGAATGAGTGGGTTTCTTCCTGCTTCCCTGGGGTGTTGAGAAGCTGGCAGGCATCTTCCTGCTCTCAATGTGCAGTTGTTGAGCACATGAGAATGTGCTGGGCAGATGACAGTGCAGCCCTGTTCCCTGAAGTCCCTGTTGGTGAGGGGCTGGAATGCCAGTGTCAAATCAGGGATATTTTGGAAAAGCACAATGCAAGTCAGTCCTTGGCAGCAGGGATGGCTTTGAGCACAAATATGTGCTTCTACGTTTTTGCTTTCAAGTTTATTTATCTTTTGAGTTTGCCTTTTATATTTGTTTCAGTTGGCCTTTGCCAAGCAGCAGGGTAAGAATCTTGACTCACGTTACAAACCTTTTATTCAAGCTTTTATAAGGAGTTTAGAGCAGAGGGAGACAGGAGCAGTGTCTTTTAAAGCTTTTAAAATTCACAAATACAACTATTTTGTGAATCTGCTTGCTTATTTATGAAAAAAGGTTCAGGTAATCCTTGTATGAACTCATTTAAACGTGAAGCCTCCTGGAATATTGTGAATAAACAGATGCACAGCTGAGAATGCTGTGTATGAGGTGGGTGACAGGGCAAGGGACCCAAAGCATCCTTGGTGCTGACAGGAGCTGCCCCACCAAGGGAGTCCCAGCTGGGCTTGCTTTGGTGAGGACAATTGAGAGGGGACTCCTGCCATGGGACAGTGGCTCTGTTCTGTCACAGAGCAGAGCTTCCTATGCAGGGCATGCTCAGCTCCCAGAGCAGGGTCCTGCTGTGTCCTGCTGCCCTGGAGCTGCCTCTGCAAGGCTACAGGTGCTGTGCCTCATCCAGGATGGCAGAGCCACCTCGGCCTTCAACACTTGCCAGAACACAGTACAGAACTCGAATGGCTCCTCTGGAAATCCCTGTCAAGGAGCAGAGAAGCTGTGCTGTCCTGACTCTGTAGGCAGAGCTCCACTTTCACAATGCCCAGGTTTTCAGAGGGAGCTGGGTGGGTTGGTTCATACCCCCATCCTTCCCTGCCTGGCTCCAGAAGGGAATTAGAGATTGTCTTCAAGTATCATCTCCCTGCCTCCCTCCCTGATGCCTCTCCATAAATCTGTCCTGCTTTTATGGGAGGAATTCCACAGATTGCCTTGAGGGTGGGAGTATCTGCAGGAAGAAATAGACACTTGTTGTTATCATATTGTTGTTATTATATTTCTAGCGTCCCATACTGTTGCAATCATATTTGCAATGTCCCGTACCTTCTCAGTGATACTTCTTGGGGGCAGTTCTTCACAGCACAGACTTCTTCTACTTGTTGCTGCTTCTTAGTCAGAGTTCCTCCCAAGCTCTCCCTGACTGGCCAAGCCCAGCCCCTTTTATCCCAGTTATCTTCACTAGCCACAGCTGCAGCCCAGTTAAGGACATCGCAGCTGCAGCCCATCAAAAACAACCGGGGCTTATCAGGGCAAGGCCTATATACAGATATTCAAATAAAATACAGATATTTTACTAGGACTCCTACTATAGATACTGACATAGAATGCTTCCATTTCATTGGGAACAAACCTTTCCTTTCCCCTGGACTGCCTGGAGGGTAATGAACTGCACCTCCATGGAAGGAAGTTTTCCAGTGTTCTCAAAGAGCAGTGGGCTGGGCTGATCATCCCAGGATGAGCTAAGGGTGGGTTTGCTGATTTGCAGTCCCATGGAGACTGAGTCTTTTCATCAGGTACCTACACCCAGCACAAACACAGTCACAGAAACATGTGGCAGCCTGGGCACACTCTGGTTTCCTGCACAGTATTTCAGAGACTCTAAATCTGATGGCATTGCTTGTAAGGAAGAAGAGTGGCTGATTAGCCAAATGTCAGACTTGATCCTAATCCCTCTGCCTGCTTCCATGATAAAAACCCTCTAGTGAGTTTATACTTCAGCAATGCAAGTCTTGCAAGCAATTTATCTTTTTCTTGTAGCTCTTCATGGTTTAGTGCATCTGCTGTTTGTATTCTAATTAATTACTGGCACAAGTGATTACATGGGGTTGAAGTACAATTAGGACCAGCCTATAATTGTGCTTGAAAGGGCTGTGGATGCTTTCACAGATGGTTTCCCTGCTGGATGAGACTGGTCAGTCTCTCCAGCTGTCTCCAGCTGTCTTCAGCTTTTCATGTTATTTCTCCCTAATTGTTAGTGCAGTGACTTCAGTCTTTCACTGGGGAATGTTCTTGCTTTCTGCCTCTTAGAGTACATTAGCTTCTAGAGGGAAAAGCATCCTTTTAAACCTGCCAGAGAGGCAGTAAATAGTGAGACATAACTTTGTACAAGGCATCTGCTGTCAGGATTGATTAAAAACCACAAACTAAACCATTTAAATTTGTTGGAGAACAGGTGATTCAGTGCCCTCTCAGCATGCCAGTGTGGTTGTTGCTCTTTTCTTACAAGATAATTGTGTGTTCAATGCAGTGTGATCCTCAGGAGCCAGCCCAGGCCTAGGAGATGTGCCTGTGCTGGCCAGATTTTCCCCTCCCATGGGTTTATGAAGCATGGAGGGAGAGTAAAACCACAAGTCCATAACGGAAAAAGGCTGGATTCCTTAGGAACTCCCCTGAGCTCATCCCCCAGGACCTCATTCTCAGGAGGTTGCAGTTTATTGCAGCCCCAAGACACGTGAACAGTCTCTGTTTCAGCCCGCACGTTCGGAGAATGAGTCAGAGCTCTTCAGTTCTCGGTCTCAGAGCTGTTTATTGTATCTTATCTATAAAATTTTTCTCCTGCCCAGCCGAGGTCCACTCAGCAGGACAGACAGAGGCACTCTGCCTGCCCCCAGGGTGATGTTATCTCTTTATACTACAAACTACATATAACATGTTTACAATTACTTTCCAACACCTATCACCTGTGTTAGACAGTGAGTTGTACTCTAAACCAATCCCAAAGTGCCAACATCACAGCAGAAGATGGAGGTAGAGAAGAAGAAAGTCTGGACAAGTCCCTCCATCTTGTTCCTATTCTAAAAACCCCAAAATCTACCCTTTCACGCAGTGATAATTTTATTTTTACACTACTTAAACTTCTGTGGCTTTCAGGTCTCCATACAAAGCTGGTAATTTGCTCCACGGGTCACAATCAAACCCACAGGTGCTCTGGGCTGTGTGCCAGGGTTTCTGAGCCCCCTGGCAGGGGTCCCAGCAACTCTGGACACCCAGAGGGATGTGCTGAGTTCCGACACCTCATTATCCCCCAAACCCTGTCTGCAGCTCTTCCTTGAAGGCAGCCCAAGGCCAGCATGGTGCCCTGCAGCTCCCTGCCCATGCTCAGCCTGGCCATGTGCCCCTGAGGTGGCAGAGCTGGTGAGGTTCAGGTCTGATCTCCACCCCACATGCAGGAACTTGGAGCTGCTGGCCCATCAGGATCCCCAGGGTGATGGGTGGCCATGCTCAGCTGCTGCTCCCAAAGCCTGTCAGCACGTTTGGGCTGGCTGAGACCCCCATGCAGACCCTGCAGGGGCTGGGCAGCCTCAGGAGGCAGGGACAGAGGCCAAAGGGAGCTGTGGGGCTGCAGGGGGGCAGAGGTGCTTCTCTGCCTGCCCTGTGCCTGTACTTGCTTCCGGGATGGACTGAGTCTCTGCTGGGAGCAGTTGCCTTCTAGGAGAGATGGGAGGTGGCTCAAACTGGAATCTGGTGCCTGCTGGGAACGTGCTGGTCTGAGCTGAGCAAGAAGCTTACAGAGATTTGGGGTGAAAGGCTTCTAAAAACAGTCCCAGTCCCTGAAGGGAGGGCTTTGAGCCCTGTTTCCATGGTGGATGTTTACCTTGGGCTGCTGTTTGCTGGGCTTTGAGGTGCCAGGCTGGGACATGCACGGGCAATACAGGCACTCTCCTGGTACCTGCTGAAGCTGCAGTTCAGTGTTTGTGTCTGTGAGAAGGGAGAAGAGTGACTACATGGAACTGCAGTGCCTTAATGACTTTCTTTAACATTTTTCCCAAGGTCTGAGTGCTGATGTTCTGGATAAAGCTGTAAGCATGTTTGCTCCTGCTGCATGGCAGCAAAGAAAGCAATAATTTGTTTTGGCTCCCTCCTGGGAACTGGTCTTTAAACTTGTATAGCCTCCTAATGTTTATCCCAAATGCCTCTTAGTACTCTGGCTGTTTCAATTTTCCCTGCATTCTGAAGATCCATCTGAAAATATTTGAGAAAAACAGTGCAAGAGCTCTGACTTGCTCCTTTCAATCTAAGCCTCTTACACCACTTGATCCAGCAAATGCTGCATTTTTTAATCTCTTTTTTTAATGGATTTCTGGCTTTTTTAACCTTTGCCCTGTTCCCTCCCAATAAATTCCCACAATAAGAGCAGGGTTTTTCCCAGCTTACTGAATTTAGCATGACCAGATTGAGCATCAGTTTCACCCTTGCTAAATCGAGTGCTTGGAGCCTTCAGGGCCAGCAGAGGCCCTGGCTCTGGATGGCCATTTAGGCTGGATTCAGGGTATTTGGTTGGGAAAATGTGTGAAAACCAGAGTTCATCTTACCCCAAAAGAATGCAATGCAGTGTAAGGTGTTGAGATGCTGAAGCCTTGATGAAATTTAGAGTGTGGAGTGTTTCTTGAGAAAGCAAAAGGGGGATAGCCCTGTGTTTGCCAGCCTATGGTGTCCCCATCTTGCTGGAAAAAAATAAAAAAAGGATTTCCTGGGCTGTCTGGTGAGGCTAGGAGTGTATCTCCTTCTTCAAGTCCTTCCCAACAACACACACACACACAAAAGGGGAAACATTCTCATTGAGAGAGCTTTTTATTGTTTTTTATTTGCAGTGTGGTAATTCACTGGAGTGTGGAAAATGATGTTGCAAGTAATTTCAGCTGAAGCTCTTAAAGCTGTTTTGTGCTTGTGATACTGCATTAGCTCTGCTCTGTGTTAGCTGGCTCTGAAGCTCAGTAGCAGGAGTCTTCTTTGAGTGTATCTGAGAAACCATCAAATCCTCTTTTAGCTAAAAGTCAAGCAAGCTCCTTGGGGAGCAGGTTGATGGGATTGACACTTATTCCAGCCCTAACACTCTTCTGCATTCAGGTAACTTTGCCCAAAGCTGGGCACGGATGGGGGTGTTCATCCCAGGAGCCCACTCCACATGGGAGGCTTCAACACCACTCAAAGCTGTGCCCAGCTGGTGGGCAAACCATGGCTTGTGGCACACTTAGAGCCTGGAAAAGGACAAACACAGCTGATAGATCTCAACTTCTGCCTGCACCTGGGAGCTGTGTAGAGGGGAGATGGGACAGGATCTTTGTGGTCACCTCAGGACCCCCAAACGACACAGTCAATGGGCTGCTTTTGTTGTGTGGCCTCACTGGTGCTCACAAGGCTTCTCAGATAAACCCCAAGAGAAGATCCCTGCCCTAAACCAGCCAGCTGTCTGCATTAGAGATAACAATAGGGGATAAACATAAAAAGAAAAACAAATTATTAAAATCAGTGAATGTTAATAACCTGAATATATTCAAAGATCTGGGCTGACAAAAGGGAGACAACAAACCAGGAGTGGAAGTCAAAGACCCTAATAAGTAGGAGTCACAAAAAATTGAGCCACCTGCTCCAGCTGAAAACAAGAGCACTCTACTTCTACTCAAACTTTAAAATGCTGTGTAAAATTTCTACAATTAGTTTAAATGGATTTAGGCGGCTAAAAAAGGGAAATTTAGAATGTCACATTTAAATGCAACCAATTTTTCTCTTCTCACTTCTAAATTTAAAGGAAGGTTAAGCCACGTTGAGAGTTTTTCATGGCACGGCAGGAGTGGTATCTGACTTTGGGCTGAGGTTTCCACAGGAAAGCAAGAGCAGAGGTAGGAGTGAACTCTTGGTTCCATGGAAGTACTGGTATGACCTCAGTGATTTCACAGGAGAAAGGGTCCCCCCTTGGCAAAAGGCAATATTCTGGTAAATACATTACAGCTATAGCGCCAGTGCCCCAGGACACGTCTGGGGTTAAGCCACCTCCTCCTCTTCCACACAGCACCCCCTACTTTAGTAGGTATCTGGGTCAGGGTACAGGAGGAAGCCCATGAAGGTGGAATCATTGAGGTTGTCAGCATAGACCCCGTTCTTGTCCCCATTCCCATACACCTGGAGCCACACCTCGTCCCCGGAGCTGAGGTGCAGCAGGACGGAGCCGCTGGCTTGGTCCACGTTGTTGTTCTGGAACTGGTCGTAGGTGAAGATGATGGCCTTGTCCTTCCTGTAGAGGCTGACCTTGACATCTGACAGGTACACGGTGAGGTGGTAGGAGAAGAAGTAGGTGCCAGGCACATTGCAGAGGAACTTGCCCGTGCTGGGGTCGTAGTGGCCCTGCTCGTTGTAGAAGATCTTGCTGAAGCGGATGGGGACGTTGGGGGCCGGGCTGTGCTCCGTCAGCCCCACGCTGAAGGCAGAGCGCTGCACAAAAGCATCTTTGCCCTTCTGCCCTGGGATTCCAGGAATTCCAGGAGATCCGGGGGGTCCGGGAAAGCCTCGGCTCCCTACTGGGCCAGGTTCACCTTTGGGACCTGCAGGACCTGCGGGACAGAGTGGAAATTGGGAGTTGTGCTTGCACTGTGTGGGAAGCTGCTGTTGAAGTGCAGAGGGGGCTGTGGTGTGAGCCCTGCTCAGCACAGAGCTGAGGAAGGGCTCAGGGATCCCAAGAGCCCCCAGGGGCTGAGGCAGTGAGTGGAAACCCTGCTCACCCCCCACCCTGGCTGTATGCTGAGCTGCTGAGAGCAGCACATCAGAAAAAACATCATTAACTGGGGAAAAAAACCCACACCAAACTCTGACTTGGGTTATGGAATCTCCACCCCAGGCAATAATCAAAACCCATCTGGATAAAGATCAGGCATGGACCTACCAGACATGAAACCTGTTAGGACAGGGACTGGGACTCAAGCAATGACATACCACCTGCTCCTCACCAACCTTCATCTCCTTTATCTCCCTTGAGTCCATCTCTTCCATCCTTCCCATCCCGGCCGGGGGCCCCGTTGTGGCCAGGGTAGCCGGGTGCTCCTCCCATCCAGTTGGCACATGGCATTTTGGGGTCAGGCTGGGGGGTCTCCTGGGCAGCCACCCCTGTGGAGTGGGGGGCCAGCAGCAGCAGCCACGAGCACAGCAGGAACCCTGCCAGGCCCCTCATTGCTGGTTCCTGATGTGGACAACTGCTTTGTTAACTTTAAAGGTTAATAGAGGAAAAAAGTGAACACTCTTCCCACCCCCCACAAATAACAGAGAGGCACAGAAGACTAAATTTCAGTCAGTCCATCTGAAGGAAAGCAGTTTGTGCTGCTGGTGTGAGCTCCACGAGCCAAGCTGGACCCCTGGGGCTCAGCCAGAGCAGAGAGGAGCAAAGACCAGCTATCCTCCCAGCCCTCTCAGGCTCTGTGCAAGGCACAGATGTTTCAGCACCCAGCACAGCACATGCCAGGGTATCTGTGGTTGATCTTCTTGCAAAGGTCTGCTCAATTAGCCACAAAAAGCCCTGGCTCCTGCCTGGGTGAGTGAGCAGCTGATGGGAGGCACGGGGCTGGCAGAGTTGTCTCAAACCATCCACAGCCTCCCAGGCAGGAGTGGGTTCTCACTGCACGTACAGCCTGCTCACCTGGATCTATCTAACATGAACAGAAGCCACAGCTAGGCTTCCCAGCTTCCCTGAGCCACAGTATGAAATTGTGATACTGGAGGTTTTTTTCCATCTGAATTGTTTTTTGATTATGGGAAGACAAATTGTGCAGTGTTTAGGCACTGTAGGATTGCATTTCTCTTTAAACTGGCTGCTTTGTTGGTCAGAGCAATTAATGCAGCTGCCCAAAACCAGGTTGGTGGTGACACCCTGCAGACAGCCTGGCTTTGTGCTATGCTCCCAGCCCCTGGTGGGCTTTGGGCCAGGCTTTTAGAACACAAGATATTTTAAAATGACCATTGTTGTGTGATACTGCTCCCCGGGCAGGGTTTATACTCTGGAACAGTAAAGGTATCCTGTTAGGAGAATTGTAAGTGGCATAATAGGCAATAAAAAGTGAGCAACAGCATGGCAATTAGAGTCCCTTAGCTCTGTAATTTTCAAGAAAAATAATATTTTGGAGCAATTTCTTTGCAGGGTTGCTTTTCCTAGGCAAGCTATTCAAATGTCGTATTTTAAATAATGTCTTATTAGCTCTGGTGTAATTGCTTCAAAGGAAGCTGAAGAAATGTGCTGGTTTTAGCTGGGGCAGAGTTAATTTTCTTTGTCCATGTGTTGTGTTTTGCATTTGTGCTGAACACAGGGCTGATGCCACAGGGGTGATTTTTGTTATTGCTGAGCAGTGCTTGCACAGCATCAAGGCTTTTTCTGCTCCTCATGCCACCAGTGAGGAGCCTGGGGTGCACCAGGAGTTGGGAGGGGACACAGCCAGGACAACTGAGCCCAGCTGACCCGAGGGATATTCCAAACCATGACATCATGCTCAGCTCTAACCCAGGGGTAAGGCTGGCCCCAGGCTGCTCCTCAGGGGCTGGCCAGTTATCAGTGAGTTGGTGCTGAGCATCTGTCTTCATTTGCATCACTTGTCTTTCTCTCTTTGTTATTTTCCTTTCCATTACAATTTCTTATTGTTATTATTACTATTTTATTTCAATTACTACATTGTTCTCATCTCTCTCCATGAGTGTTCTCACTTTTACCAGTGCAATTCTCTCTCTCACTCTGCTGTAGCAGGGGTGAGCGAGTGGCTCTGTGGGGCTCGGTTGCAAGTTGGGGTTAAACCACAACAGTAACAAAGAGCTTGCCATGATTTCAGTTATTCCTGCAAAAAAAGTATTTATATTGAGGATAATGAAGGGGCTTTGAAAAAAACAAAATTAAAAGCTCTCTTTAATGGCTTTGGTGGGCAGTGCCTAACACCTAAAATCAGGAAACTCCCAAATCCATGCCCATCCAGCCAGGCTCCAGCAGCCACCCAGCACTCAGATGGCAGTGCCCTGCCTTATGGGCAGTTTTGGGGCTGAAGGTGCTGTGAGGTCCAGTGGGCACAGCCTGAGCCCCTTAGGCAGTGTTCCTGTGTCCCTGTACACAGGAAGAGAAACATCCCCTTGCAGCAAGGGATGTAGTGATTGTCCAGGGACCAGCATGGAGCAGTGAAACTGATGTCTGTAAATCCTGAAAGTGGCTTGGTTTGCTAAGCAAGGTGTGCACAGTGATCACACCTTGCCATGTCCCCATGGGACCCTTGTCCCCCCTGCCTGGGTCCCCTCCAGCTCATGCACTACCCCTCCAAACCAGCACAGGCTGTCTGGGGACACCTAACTGTGTTAAAGCATGGTGGTGATCCATAAAAATGTGGCTCAAAATTGTGTTTCTTGAGCTGTGTTTTGGTGATTTAGTTGGGGTTAGTTCTGCTTTCTGGTGCCCTGCCTAGAACTCAAATATCATCTCAATTTTAGTGGTGTTCCCCACAGCCAGGTCTTCTACAGGTGCAAAATATCTCCTCCTGTAAGGCCACCAGCAGTGCAGGTGTGAGGAGCCAAAGCGGGGCTGCAGAAGCTTCTCTGGGGGCTGCCTGGCCAGCCTGCTCAGAACCATGCCCTCCCCAGCATCAGAGCACACATCACACACTCAGTGCTCCCCTTTCTCAGGAGAAAAGTGCTGTGATTGCAAGGAAAGAACATCTTCTATCCCCACAGTTTAACTCAAGCACAGTGATTTCTGTGCTCGAGAAGCCAAGCAGTTCTCTGGCATGTCTTACAAAGGGGAAGTTTTAAGCTTTGTCTACCAGATCTGAGCTTAAGCTCTGGTTTAGAAGTGACTTCTCTTTACTTGGTCTGTCCCATTTCCTTTTGGTTTTCCATCTGATGCTTAGCATCAGTTTAACATGAAATAATCTGCTATATTTGAATGTCAGTCATAACTTTTGGACAAGAAATAGATGAACAAGAAATAGATGAGCTCTGTGCTGCTGGTGGCTTTCAGAGATTGCCTTGGCAGCTGCTGTATCAAAGGCACATATCTGTTATATGAAGTTTATTCATTTATCAGCAGAAACCACGGTAGCATCTGTGAGAACAATGCCATTCCTAAGGGCTACATAATGATTCAGAATTTAAATTTCAGATTGCACTATATAAAAATTATATACTCTAAGTCTCCACACCTTTCTGAACAGAACAGACTGAAAAATCCATCTGTTTTCCCACTGGAGAATTTCCCTCAAAGGGTATTAATCAGGGCTTTGGCTTATGTCAAAGGTTTTTCTTTTTGTAATTCTCATGGTGTAGTTTTTGCTGATGTTCCAGAGAGCTCACACCTTAAATGTGGGTGGTGCAGGTTTCTGGTGAGGAACTGGTGCCACTGAGGGAGATTTGGGCAAACCCAATCTTCCCTGGAGTCTTTGAGGAAAGAGGTGAATCGAAAGGTGCCAGTGCAATATTTACTGTTACAGCCATGCAGTTTCTCACTGTTCTTCCTGAATACTTTTTGATTTAGGAGTTCTGTTCTCTAAATAGTGTTTCCAAAAAGGGGAGTATGAATCTAATGGAGATCAGCTATTCTTGGTTTAAAATACTGTCTGGCTATTACGAGAATAACTCTGAGAAAGAAAACGTCTTGCAAACAGAAAAGTCTGTCCAATTCAGCCCAAAAGAAGAGAAACTCCTGAACTTAGTAAGGAGGAGGAAAAAAAAAATCATGCTTACCAGCTGCTTTGAGTCCTGGTTGGCTTGCTGCAGTCTGTTTAGAGAGTGAAGTCTGGCTATTGCATTGCTAAACTGAGGGCACAGGGAGCTGTCAGCTCAGACACTGCAGCTCCCTTTGCTATTGCGCATGCTGACCTAAAACTTGGGTTTTCCCATTAATTTTTCCTGGACATAACTTAAGTTTTGGAACAGATATATAATCCACTGGGATAGCTTGGGAAGATGGCCTTACAGGGAAAAGATGGCTTTGGGAATTGGACAGGAACTGGAAGAGCAGTGGTTTGCTGGAGAGCCTGTGGGAGAACCTGCTCAGCCAGGGCTGTGCCTGCTGCTCTCTGCAAATTGGGAAATGCTTTAGTGGCTGCTGGAGAAAGTGTGTCCAGCTCACAGCAATGCACACACGTGGGGCTTTCAGTGTGCTAGGAAATGAATTATTGTGGAATAAGTTTGGGCTTCTCCTTTTAAGCTGCAAGAACCATTCCTGGAGGCTGGAGGCTGCTGCCACACCAAAGAAGGGCAAAGCTGCCCCAGGGGGAGGGCAGCACTGGGGGAAAGTTCCTTTTTAAGGCACCTAAGCTTGTGCCAGCACTATTGTAAATGGCTGGAGTCATTCCAGCCCTAGGATGGCTTTCCACCTATCAAGCTTTTTGGCTTTAGGTCAAAACCAAATCTCTTTCTCCCTGTATCTTTCTCCTTCCCAAAGCAGAAGTGGAACCTTAGCTAGCAGAGGCATTCCTCTGCAGCTGCTCTGGGGCAGTTCAAAGTGGAACTTAGCTAGGTGGAACCTTGGCAAAACTGAGTTCCCAAAATCATACCAGGAAAAAATTGTGTGGTGTTGGAACTGGGCATGGACAGCTGGTGTGATTGTGAGAGGGAAAACTCATCTGAGTGAATGCCAGTACTGGCATGGCAGCATTCTGAATTGCTGAGTTGTTTTCAAGGCCTGGCTATTGGGAGGGACTAAAAAGATGTATAAATGAGCACATAAATAATTTTTTATCTGTAGAGCTGGAAGTCAGCAAGAGTGAATGTTAAAGCCGGAGGAGAAGGTGCAGAAGGGAGGAGCCACAAGACATCTGCCTGCCTTGTTCTGGTCAAGCCCTTAGTCCAGCATTTGAAGAATATTTGTAGTTTTTGTTGGAATATGGGTTTTGCATGCAATGTTGAAACTTAAAACAACCTCTCATGCAACCCCAGTAAAATACCACAGTAGTCTAGCTGGATGTGTTTTGTTATGAATGTGATTATCTAGGGCCATGTGCATTTGTGTGCGTGCAATGCCAATGTTTCTGTCAAATTCTCCTGAGCAATGAATGGAGGATCAGGACCTTGGAACAGAAATTGGACCTGCTTCTGCTGTGGAGTGAGAGGTTTTCAGCTGCCCCTGCCCCAGGTGGGAGCAAGACAAGGCTGCTTCTCCTGTCAACTTTTGGCTTGAACCCCAAAATGTATCACTGGGATATCTGTTAGGCTGCCAGGAGCTGAGGATTGGACCTGAGGTGTTTTACAGGCAGTGCTGCAATTACCTCATGGTCTTTCAATTCAGTTGTCAGGGAAGTACCACAGTGATAAATTTTTCAGTGG
This sequence comes from Arremon aurantiirostris, assembly GCA_035583995.1. NCBI lineage: Eukaryota > Metazoa > Chordata > Aves > Passeriformes > Passerellidae > Arremon > Arremon aurantiirostris. The sequence goes on from JAXCLO010000013.1 coordinate 23,963,383, forward strand.
TCCATCAAACATCTTCCCAAACATTATCCCTGCCTCCCAGAAGAGAGGTGGAAGTTTATCTCTGGGGGTACAACCAGCTGATACAACCCCTGGCACACCTGCTTGCAGTTTTGTTGTGTTGCACACTTGGTTTGCAGGTTGGTGCTGGCTCCTGTTCCTGCTGCAGAGGGAGATCTTGTACAATGCAGAAAGCTGCTTCTGGCTTTGTGATAGGAGAACAAATCAAATGCCTGTGGTTCTGCCTGGGGACGAGCAAAACCTGGCACCAAATGTGGGCTGTCCTGGCAGTGCCCACAGCTGCAGTGCTCAGGGACAGCAGTTTGGATGAACTGAGGGTGTTTTGGCACAGAGGAAGCTGCTGCTCACAAGTCCTGCAATGCCTTCTCTGCTTTGCTCTGTGGTCACCAGCCCTCCTGGGTGGGACCTGCTGCCAGTACCTACCTTGGCTACAGGCCTTGTCCTGAGCCTGCATTGTTTCCTCTCTTGGACCTGATGCAAGCCAGCCAATATGAAAAACCCCAAACTGACTTGATGGATTGTGGCTCGCAGCTTTCAGTAAGAATTAAATATAAGCACAAGGTTATATTTAGCCATCTATAAACAAGAATAAAATAGAGCAGAGGCTCATTATCAGCTATGCTCTGTCAGACCCCTGTAGCTGCCTTGGTCGCAGGGAGGCTGGGACAGCTGCCTCAGAGGGAGGTTGGTGACAGTGCAGGCCCTGTTGGCAGGGTCTGTGCCATGGGGCTGGGCCAGGAGCCCTCAGCTGCCCAGCACTGTCCTGTCCCAGCAGGATCAAACCAGCACCACGGTGGAGCCCAGTTCCATGGGAACCCTCATCCCCCTGGCTGTCCCTCCTCTTCCTGTCCAGAGCTGGGCTCCTCCATTGGGATCTGTGTGAGCCCTGTGCTCCCACTCACTGTCCCCAGGGATGCCAGGTCATCCCCTCATCTTCCCTCTGGCCCTGGATACCGCATGTCCCAGAAACAACACATTCCCCACTTTGCTAAAAATGGCCCAAACTGTTGATGCTGTCTGGCAGGCGGCCTGGCAGGCTGCTCCTGCTATTCTGGTGCTGTCTGGAGAGACCATGGCCTCTGTGCCAGGGTGCACATCTCCATGCCAGGGGCAATGCTGGCTCTGGCCCAGGGCACCATGGGCAGCCTGGACCAGGCCCACTGCTGTGGCCAGCCAGACCCTGCTGTGGCCAACCCTTCCTGCTGTGAAAAACACCAATCACTTGGTTTTTAAGATTTTTAAGATTTTTGGTTTTTAAGATTTTTTAAGATTATTACTCTAACTATATTACTATTTTTTATAACCATTTTATTACTATTAAAAATTTAATAGTAATAAAATAGTTATAAAAATAGTAATATAATTAGAGTAATAATAATTTGGACAATTTGGATTAGGACAATATGAGACAATAGAAAC
>JAXCLO010000013.1:23992942-24016821 GCA_035583995.1 Arremon aurantiirostris
CAGGGTGCCTGCAGGGCCGGGCTGGGCTAGCGGTGAGCGACTGAGGGGCAGGGGGACCGAGCTGGGGTAGCGGTGGGCGACTGAGAGGCAGCGGGACCGGGCTGGCGGTGAGTGCCTGAGGGGGTAGCGGGACCGGGCTAGGGTGGCGGTGAGTGCCTGAGGGGCAGCGGGACCGGGCTGGCGGTGAAGGAGCCACCGAGGGTCGGCGAGGTCGCAGGTGCCGCGGAGGACGGGAAGGGCCGTGCCCCGCCGTGCCCGGTCCCGCCGCCCTCCGGGTCTCAGCTGTGGCGTGAGGTGGGCTCTGGCGGGCAGCGTGGGGCGGACGAGCGCCAGCTCCGCTGAGGAGTAACTTTTGTTATTTCTTATTATTTATGCTTATAACCCATCAGTATAAACTTCTAAGAGTGGCAGATGTGTATGGCGGCGGCTGTCCGGGCTGCCCGTCCCCCCTGCTCCCGCTGCTCTCGGCGCTTTGGCAGCACAGAAATCCCCGGTGGCTGCGGAGCCCGCCCGGCGGCGGCTCCGAGCAGAGAGGGTGGGCGGGGGGTGAGGCGGACAGACCCCGGCCCCTGCCTGCCTCCGGCTTGTGCTCGCCCTTCCCTGAATTTGACAGATCCCTGCTGGCCTGGGTCAGCCCGCAGGGACCCGCCAGTCCTAGCAAGGGATTTAATCTGTGAGTAATTTTAGAAGTAGCTGCATTCGTCTCTACTAGCGCACAGCAGGTCGGGCTGCAGAGAGAATAAGTAATGTGTAGCGTGTTTTTTGTGCTGCCGTGTACCAGTCTTTCAGGGCAAATCTCTGTTCCTGCATTTATGAGCCCCTGGTAAATCAGGGCAGTGAATGGGGACCAAGGGCTGAAGGAGTGGGAGCTGCTGCTGCTTTATGCTGTTTTCGTATCTGCTTGCTGCAACTGGATCTAATCACTGGCAGTGTCAAAACAGAAATATCTGCAAGGGGAAAGGTGCCATGGCAGAGCAGCTGGATGTAGCAGGAGATTTTCTTGGCTGTGAGGGAGTGAGAAACCAGAGCTGCCTATTAATGTGTGAGGAATGAGTCTAACTCTCTCTGTCTGACTCCTTTAGTGGCTCACTCACAGGGCTGCACTTGCCTAAACACTGGTAGCTAACCTGGAATACTTTTTCTGAGCTGGGATAACTTTAAATAAATGGGAATGCTGTGATGCAAGGCTGCTCCTTGCATCCTCCTGCTCTCAGAGGGGAGTCAGTGGAAGGAGACCCTAGCAGAATGGAGTAAGTGTGCGTAAGGTGGGTTGCTGAGGGGGAGAGGGACAGCTTTCTGTCCTCAGCTTTTGCTGCAGAAACTGAGTATTGTACTGACCTTGGTAGTGCATCTTGGAAAGTCTTCCTCATCTCCTGGTGTCCAGGACAACATACAAACACTCAAACACTCATCCCTCCTGTTTCATCACAGTGCCCTGGGTCACTGCATCAGGGGAGGTTTAGGTGGAGCTCCAAATGCTTGAGGCACTCATATAGATATGAGTGATGCTAAATCTTCCCCAGGAGGAAGAATATTAGCAGGAAAAATCTTCCCCAAAAGGCCCCTGGGACAGAGGCCAAGAGTGTCTAATGAGGCAGACTTTTCCTGTTAGCTGCAGTTCTTGTGGGAGGGTGAGGGCCTGGGGGTTGGAGTGAGCCCATGTGGGGATGGATGTCAGGGGCAGGCAGCCCATCCCCAGCTCTGCTCTGGGCACCTCATCACCTCACCTGGGCACCACTCACTGCTCTGGAGGTGATGCAGCTGCTGAGTCAAACAAATAATCTGTTTTCTTCTGGTTCAGCAAATAAATTGGTTTGGTGATGGTGCAGCAGGGATGAGCAGCTCTGTAGTGCCAAGGTTGTGCTCTGTCAGTGCTGGGGACAGGACAGCTGTGCAGGGCTGCAGCTTGGCTCCAGATAAGTCTATCCTGTGCTTTTCTGCTCTCATTTAATGGGTGCTTCTCTTAGGTAAGCTAAATACAATGGAAGGAGCTGTGTTTTGTGGGGTCCTCTGCCAAAATGTGTGCCTCTGGCCAAAGTGGTGCATGGCCTGGAAATGGAGATGCTCACATCAGTGAGCTGCCCCATTCTCACTGGAGGTGCAGCCCTCAGCTGGGTGTGTATGTGTCTGCTGGCAGCAAATCTGTGGTTAGGTTTCAGTAAAGAGGAATATCTGATCATATCTACTTAATTCCTGGACACAAAAACATTTGTTGATGTGGCTTTGAGCAGGCTGCCCACTCTGATGGCTGCTCTTTGTGTGCTCTGTAACTTGGTTAAAACCAAAGAGTGGAAATGCAGGTGCATTGTTGTTCATGGAGACCTAGTTTGCTAGGGACGAAATAGGTGAGTGCTTACACCTTGTTTTGCAGTGGCTGCTGGCAGAGTGCTCTCCTGCAGGGCTGGGAATGCATGAGAGGGATTAGAGGTGCAGGGGTGGTCTGACAAAGGGCAGAGCAGATGCAGCCAGTGATGTTCTGTGTCTTGGCTGTCCCTGAGCCAGTGCTGCAGAGGAGCTGATTGCTGTGCATTCAGAGTTCCTGTCCTCTGTCAGGGACAGCCAGCCCTGCCCCCAGGGGTGTGTCCCAACACCCTCACAGGCACCTCAGGCACAGCACATCTCACCCAGCTCCTGTCCTGCTCCGGGCCAGGATGGGCATGGGCCAGGCTGTGTTGCCCTTTGTTCTCAGGCTGGCTGATGTGGAGAACATGACTGAACTCAAGTCCTTTGGCTGCCAGGGCTTCTCCTCACGCCCTTCCCCTGCTGCACTGGCAGTGTGTGGAAGGGCAGAAGTGCTGCTGCAGTTGTGATCCTCAGCCCTTTCCACAGGGGAGCTTCAGTGCTGTGCACAGCCACCAGTGAAAATGGCATTTTCCTCTGCTCTACTCAACATTTGTAAAGATCACTGTAATAGGTCTGACAGAATTGTTTTGATGATCTTTTTCAAAGTATCCAGACCTTTCTGTAGCCCTCAGATTTTGGAAGAGGGATGTAAATCACAATTCTGCACAGGATTAGCAGTCACAGAGCATTATGAATCAATCTGATACTTTGTCTTAGTCACAGCCCTTCTTAGAACGCTGACCTACATATTACAGCTTTCACTGGAACTGCTTCACCAAGAACAGGCTTTGCTTCCCAGTGTGAGGTGGCCCAGTGGCTGGACATGTCTGTGTTTGAGGGACATTCCTGGTGGCTTCAGATCTGCTTGATATCTGTGCTGCTTGACTGGATAACTTGTCAGTGAAGTGTGAAATACAAGTGGTTCCTTTGAATGTTCTTTTAATTATAATTGTGCTGATTAAAAAAGCTAGAAGATGAAATGAGATGCTTTCTGTGTAAAGTGCTCTTAGATGTCTAGCCAGCAGGGATCACTGTTATCAGATCTTCTAATCACTTGTGTGATTAAAAACCTTGGAAAAACTTACATGTTGTAAGTAAAAATGAAGGTTTATTGCCTTCCTGAATGTGTGCTGTGGCTCAGCCTTTGGTGAGCTGTGAACCCAAAGTTTCTGTAAAATCCCTCCCTGTGGGTCACTGATGGCACTGAATATGAATGCACATCTGCTGGCTCCACTTGCAGATGAGTTTTCCTGCTGATTCCCAGAGCAACGAGGTGAAGGATGATGAACAGGAGAGTCCAGAGCAGTGTCTGCAGAGCAGTGACTTGGCTGATTGAAGGCAGCACTTCAGCCCATTTCTACCTGTCACTGTGATTCCAGCTCTGCAGGGTAGAGTTTTGGTCTTCAACCAAAACTCAAAGCAATGAGAAATCCATGTACTGGTGTGTGTGTGAGCTTCCCAGCATGTACCAGGACCATGGTGAAGGTCCTTCTGGGTGAGTGTGTGTGTACAGCAGCATGTTCACATGCACATCTTGGGTATGGAGCATAATTTGGCTCTCTGGGTGTCCAGGAGCTCTTCTGTGAAACCAGAACAGAGGAAGCCTGCCTTGTAGTTTTTTGTCTCAGCAGGTTGCAAGGGGTGCCTTTGCTCAGCTGGGGTTTGCTGGTCCCTCTGCAGCATTTGCAAGGTCATGCATTTCCCTGGGGTGCTTGGCTTGGAGTGTCTCTGAAATGAAGAGCTCTGCCACCAAGTCATCTGGTGGTCTTCAGGATTTGCTTGTGGTGTGTTGCTCACAAGTTCCCACAGCCTCTGCTTTCAAGCAGGGGTTGGTGTGGAAAGCTGCAGCACAGCATCTTGCGGTTTCTTTTTCTATAAATAGCTAAAATAAAAAGGTCTGTTTGTGAGATTGAAAACATTGCACATAGTAGCTCACCTTCTAACAGCAGTGTGCTGAAATTCAGGGAGGTCTCTGCTTTTCTGCCTCGTGCCCCAGACTCCTGTGCCTGGGGATGGTTTGTGTGTACAGGCAGAAGGGAGCTCTGTGCTGTTTGTGTGTGCTCCTGATGTGTGTTAGCTCTGGGAGCTGGCACCTGCTGGAAATGAGCTGAGCAAAGCTGCTCCTGGTACCTCAGAGCTGCTGAGGCTGTGGAGAGCCCCAGTGCCCCCAGCACAGGATGCCTGCCTGTCTGTCTGTCTGTCCATCCCACACTGATCCCTGGGCACTGGTGGGCGTTTGTCACAGAGCCCAGCTCGTGCCTGGGACTCCTGGGGCTGGTGGGAACTGGGAACAAGCTAATGCTCCCTTATTTCATATTGCATCCACTCTGCTTCCAGTGGCTGCAGCAGTTTGGATTTTCAGCTGTAACATTTTGCAGAAAAAGAAGAGTTGTTGACAGCAGTGATTAATTTTTTAATATGCATTGCAGCTTGCCCTTTGTGTCTTTGTGGTACAGTGTTTGCTGATGAAGAAATCAGAGGGATTCCAATCAACATGACTGTGCTCACTGGATTTTCTGCAAATACCCTGTGTGCCACAGAGTCCCAAATGTGGGGCTGTGATAACCCTCACTGGGATGGAATGACAACAGAAAATGCTATGGCAGTTGTGCAGCAATGACAGCTTTCTCAAATGGATCTGCTGTGGGCTAAAAGACATCTGGTCCTGGTTTCCACCTGGTTATCTCAAGGACTTGCTTTTACCTTGAAATAACATTTAATGTACAGCATCAGAGTAATGACTTTTTTGTTCTAAATTTGTTTGTAAGGCAGAATCTTCAGGAAAGGCTGCAAGCAGAGCTCTGTTGTCTGAGCCGCTCTCTTCTGGAGGCACAGAGCATTCCAGAAGCAATTAGTTTATGTCTTAAATTAATAAATTAATGAAAAACTTCTCAGAGAAAATGTCTTCATGCTGTGAGCTGCATTGCCTTGCAAGACTGAAAATTTGGGTGTGATCCTTTGTTAACTAAGTTGGGTTAAAGTTTATTTATTTGGTTGGTTTTTGTTCTTATCTCCTTTGCTCACAGTTTAGTTCTTCCTAAATACAAGATTTTACTTTTGTCCAGGGATAGATTATCACTGTGTTATTTCTTGGTTATCTTTGTGACCTGTGTTCCTGCTATTCTCTGTGCTTGCAAGGGGTCTTAAAGAAATTAAAAATTTCGATGAACAAGATTGTAATTGTTTGGATAAAATCTCCCTGTTGGTCTCATGAGACCCCATCTGGAGGGCTGCACCCAGGTGGTGTGGGGTCCCCAGCCCAGGAAGGACATTGCCCTCTTGGAGCAAGTCCAGGAGAGGCCACCAGGATTGTTAGAGGGATGGACACCTCTGCTGTGAGGGAAGGCTGAGAGAACTGGGATTGTTGGGCCTGGAGAAGGGATCAGGGTGAGCTCATTGTGCCCTTCCAGTGCCTGGAGGGAGCCTGCAGGAAAGGGGGACAGGGACTTTTTACAAGAGCCTGGAGGGACAGGACAAGGAGGAATGGCTTCAAACTGGCAGAGAGTAAGTACAGATTGGATATTAGAAGAAATTCTTCTGATGAGACCCTGGCACAGGTGCCCAGAGAAGCTGTGGCTGCCCCATCCCTGGAAGTGTCCCAGGCCAGGCTGGATGGGGATTGGAGCAGCCTGGGATAGTGCAGGGTGTCCCTGCCATGACAGGGGGTTGGAACAAGATGAGCTTTAAGGTCTCTTCCAACCAAAACCTTCTATGATGATTCTATGTTACTTTATATTTTTGAGTTGCTTACATTTTTATATAGATTTATATTTGTCCTTCTCCAGCAGAGCTTCAGTGTAAATAATTGTCAGGGAGTTGGACACTTTGTGAGTGAGGTCCATTAGCAGAAATGTAGCAAAGATGGAAAAGTTGTGTTCTGGCTCCTCTGGGCTGGTATTTCACAGGCAGGTCTGATGAATATTTTATATGTTTTATCAGAGTCTGGAAGGTGCTGGATGGGTTTTGTTGTCATCCAGATGATGACATCTGTGAATATGAAGCTTGTTTTTATTAACAGCCATTCTTGTAATCTTGCAATCCACTTTTCACAAATGCTTATGTCCAAGAGAGTGTTGCTTCTTGGGAAGATCATCAGCAAGACTGATTAACAAATTCGTTCCAGAGCTTGATAATGTTTATTTTGTGAAGTTCATGGCTGCCTGGGGAGCTGCCTTGCACCTCTCTGAACAGGGAAACCTCCTCCCCAGGAAGGGATGTGTTATGACTTGCTTCCAACAGATGCTGCAGGGGCAGCTTTCAGTTGGACAGGGGGATTCCCAAAGGCAAAAATGGAATTGGTAGAAAGAAGTGTTGCTTGTGCCTGTGACATGAAAGGGTATTTTTAGAGCCATGGGAGTCCCCAGTCAGACAGGAAGGAAGAGCAGTGGCTGGAATGCCTTGTGTGATGGCTCAGTCTGCTGATGGGACAAAGCGAGGGATCACTGGCAGTTTTTGGCTCTTCAGATGTAATTCAGTGCTTGTTTAAAGAGCAGCTGTCCTGACTGCTGCAGCCTGAGCAGCTGCCTGTGGACTGAGTGTGTGAAAAGGTGACGGAGCCTCGGAGCTGGCAGCGCTCCAGGCGCTGTGAGCAGGGAGCGCTGCCCGGCTGCTGCTTTACCGAGAGCACAGTCCTGGGGGAGCCCTGTGGATGCCGTGTAACTTTCTGCAGATTTAGCTGCTGATTTTCAGAGCAGTTGTTACTTGTATCTTCGGTTTATTATTTTTATTACACAGTGTGGGGGTGGAGTGGCAATTATTTTAAGTTCTGTGGATGTGGCTCAGCAATTTCAAATGTGGTTAGAAGTGCGTTTTTAAAAATTGAGGTGAACTCCTTAAAGTCTGCACCTGGGGTAACAGTCAAATTAATTTTCAAGTGTGATATCACTCCCCTCTCCCTTTCCACTCTCAATTTTGAAAACTTCTTACCACTTTGTAAATCACTTTGCAAAAGACCTGTCTCTTTCAAATGAACAACATGTTCCATGGTTAAGAAGTTTGCCTTGTTATTAGGGGAGTGCAGTTGGGTAACTATTTATTAGCTGTTCATGGATGAATTGTTTAATTAGACAGATAATCATATGCTTGCAATCTAAGGAGAAAAAATCAGAGAGGTTAATTAAGGAATGGTTAGAAAATTTGATGTCAGAAATGGTGCTAAGTTTCAGCCTGGACCCTCTTAATTAAAATTCGTAAGTTCATGCTGGAAGTGAATGGAAATGAAGGAAATTTAACCTTACCGTGCCTACAGATGTGGGAGTGTACCAAGGTCAGCAAGGCATATTAACTCGTACTTTTAAAATTAATTTCTGGCACTAATTTGGCTTGATTTTTCCCATCTGTCTTCATGCAGACAACACTGTGGAAGCCTCGCTTATCTGAGGTATTGCAGCAATGCCTTTTCCCCCCTGCTGTGACCGCTGAGCTGAGGTTTCACGCTGGGTGAGGACGGCAAGTCAAACCCTGCAGGTGATGCTGCAGATGCTTAATTGTGCACCTAAACATCTGTGAGGTGTTCTCAGGCGTGAAGGTCGCGTCCTGCCGCCCGTGGGGTGGGACCAAGGGGAGAAACACCCTCCTGAGTGGGGTGTGTGCGTCCGAGGCTGGGGCAGGAAGCGCCGGCTCTGTCCCCGCTGTGTGTCCCAGCGTGTCCCGTGTGCCAGTGCCAGCGCCTCGGCCGGAGCGGGTCGGGGCTGAGCTCACCCAACCTCGCTGCTGTCAGAACATCTCTGGTCTTCCTTCCCGCGTTCTACCCACGTGGATTTCCCCTGGCTGCTGCAGCTCCCTAATCGGGAGGAGAACAAACGTGGGGTGTGGTTAAACGCCAGGCAGGGCTCCCCGTAAGCGGGGGAGCAGCTGGGAGTGTGTTGCCAGCCCCCCTCATTCCCCTGAGTGCTTGTGCTGTCCTTGGCCAGCTGGCGCTGGAGGCTGCAGGATGGTGCTGGTGACTTTTGGAGAGTGTGGGCCACCGTGGCTGCCCTAAGCCCACCTGCCAGGGTTTCAGTAACCACAGGCTGTGTTTGTGGCTGGCTTTTTCCAGCACTGTTTTTTCTGAAGTGGAGAACTCAGGCTGTGTGAGACAGTGATCATATCCTGCTTGCCTTCCTCTGAGATTGCCCCAGAGGAGTGTTTTAATGCAGTGTCTTACAGTCTTGAAGTTGTTTTGGAGCATTTCCTGTGGCCAAATTCCTGGCTAAGCACATGCTCCTAGAAGCCTTCTCATCCTTCTGGTATTGCTCCTTGGAGCCTCCTTCAGCTCCTGCCAGATTCCTAAGCAGCCATCTCTTAGACAGCTTTCAGTCTCTGGTTCTTGAGCATCTTTTATCTCTCCCACATCCTTGGCTTTTTCTGTTAGATTTCATGAAAACAAACTCTTGTGAAAAAAAAAATCCCAAACCAAAACCAAAATACCACAGTGAAAACCCCTACCCACTCTCCAAATGTCCAAATACACTCTGCCTCTTTTCCCTGTAGTTGCACGTATTATTTTTCACAAAACTGAATTTAGCTGTTGGTGTTATCAGTAGCTCTAATGAATTTTTTTTATAGCCAGTTACCAGGAGCCTGCTAGCTGTGTGTTTGTGTCAAAAAGTAGGTGTAATGGTTCAGAGCAGATGAGCTGCAAAACTACCCCCTTAAAAAAGGCCTGTGGAGGAGCTGAGTTGGTGTTGCCCACTGGAGAAAGAGATTCTCTGTCTCTGGTTTGGGGTAGAGGCTCAAGGAGGTTCAGTTCATCTTGAGCAACATGGGTTTGAAATGGAAATATTGGTATTTGCAGTGCTTGGGGAAAGCAGTGAGAGAGTTGGTAGGTGTGGGAAAAGGATCCTGCTGGGGCATTGCTGGGGCAAGGCTGTGCTGGGTGAGAGGTTTGCTCAGCCATAACTGGCACAGGTCAACTTTCTCCATGGCCATGGCTCCTGCTTGGGCTGTGGGGCTTGGCAGTGTCCCTTGTGCTGCATTTGTCCTGGAGACACAGGGGACACCAAGTCCTGCTTCAGCTTGCCTTGCAGCAGGTGAGGTTCTGTGTTCCTGGGAGCCAAGTGCAGCAGCGAGGGATTTCCTCTCTGGGGTATCCCAGTAATGTCCTGGTGACTGGGCCAGTGTTTCCCCAGGCCTGTGGCCAGCCCAGCAGTCAGGAACTGCATTTTCAGTTCCTACCCTGCTCTGGGTAGCAGAGGCTGAGGTCTGGCAGCAGTGATCACATCAGTCTCACATCTAAGGTCACATCTTAGATCCCTGACTGAGGCACTGCCTGAGTGCCTTTGCTGCTCTCTGTGCTCTTGCTTCCCAAGCCTCTCCTCTGCAGAAGGGATGGTTTGGGGGTTCTTGCTCTTCTGTGGTGCTGCTGAAGTTCCAGTATTTGCACAGAGCCAATTCCTCTGAGGTGATGATCATTCTTCTGTTTAAGCACAAGCTGCCCACTTACTGAATGAACTGCCAGTGGTCTGCAGTAGCCCTTGACTTGTCCTAGAACTTGCTTTAATAAAAGAGAATAGGTTTTTAGTGAAAGTGGAAGGACTTCTGTGTTTTCTCTGGAAATACTGAAGGGGTTGCAAAGCCAGGCTCTCAGAAGGCAGGAGAGTTTTTAAGTTAAAGAGCCCAAATCTGACCTCTGTTCACTGCAGGTTCTGATTGCTTGGTTCCACAGCTGCTACTTGGCTTGATGCTGCCTTGCTCGGTGTGCATCACTGATCTCTATTTGCACTTGTTAGGTGGGGTTTCATTTTCCTTTTTGCAGCTCTGAGGTTGTGCTTTGCTTGTGTGCTTCAGCCCTGCCCCGAGAACAGAAACCCGAGCTGTCCAATGGGCTCCTCCGTGGTGCTGCTCATAAATGTGAGAGCAGCTGCAGTTCATGGTGAGCTGTGGGAAAGCAGCTCTGGAAAAGGGGAGCTGAGGCACCCACAGGGTACTCAGCCAGTCCTGGCTGCTCCTTGGGGAAGCTGCCAGGAATTCTCTCAATTTCTGATGTCCATGAAGTGCAGTTCTGTGGCTGAGAGCTCAGCCCATGTGCAGAGCTGATCATGGGTCTCTCCTTTTGCCACTGGCAACTAAGGATGTGAGAAGTTTATTTTAAGGTTTGTTTGGTTTCGTAGCAGCTGGAAAAGAATCAAAGCAGGAATCACTTTTTGTCAACTTTGGTTTGCCTTTCCTGAGACTTTATCTGGCTTTTGTACCTTATTTACTACAAATTAAAAATCTGCTGGAAAAACCCCACCCAGGTAAAACATTATTTCAGTGCTGTCATGCATTGAGTGCTTCTGCTGAGTGAGAGGAGTATGCTGTGACAAAATGAGAGGCAGGATTAGGGTTTTTTGTGTGTTTTATGGAGAGAGGAGGGAGCTGGGCTGTCCACCACACAGGCTTATCCTGCCTGAATCATCCCCAGGCATGGGGATGAAACGTGGACAATGAAACATTGTCCTCCCTGTGGAGGGATTGCAGACAGGATTTGTTGGCTGGTGACACCAGCAACCAGGGGAAGGAGCCATGGGCTCTGGCAGTGACCTGAGAGCAGGTGTTTATTTGCTCCAGCCACTGCTTCTCTTCAGGCTTGTTCCCAGCCTGCCTTCCAGTCCTTGCCTTGGTGGTCTTCATGGACCATCCTGGTGTGAAGCTCCTCAGCATTCCATTCCACCTCTGCTCTGTGATGTTGTCTGGGTTTCACATCCTGCTCTATCCTGGCTTCTTTGTTCCTCACATTTTCTCCTCTGACTGATGTGACCAGAGGGTGCTGCTGTCCCTGCCAGGGGTGGCATTATTCATGTCTGTGTCCCCCCAGCCATGCTGGCCCCCATCTGAGCCTCTGTGCTGTGGGGCCTGGGGACATTCCTGGCTGGTGCTCTGCTCTGCAGAGGCTTTAATGATTTTCCATTTGGCTGTGATTAACCTGACAGGCAGGGCTTTGCTTATTGCATTCAGGAAGAGTTGTGGTGGCAACTCTTTTTTTTTTTTTTCTAGCTTTGGGATGAATCAGCATTAACAAAGAAGCAGTAAACAAATACAATTTATTTTACAAGACGACAGACAGCAGGATGTTTTCCTCTGCCAAAGCATCCATCAGGCTGTTGGTTAAGCTGTAGCTGGGAAGGTGGGAAGGAGAAATAATTCCTCACTCATAGAAAAAAGACAAGTCATAAGTCTCTGTTGACTGCCAGTGGGAGGGATGCTGAATGACACAGGAGGCTGTTGCTTCCTCCTCCTCCTGGTCCCACAGTCTGGTGATTACTGGCTGTTAGTGCACAGACCTGTCACACTGGAGCCTGGATGTTACTAGAGTGTATTAAATGCCTGCAGGCAGACAAACTCTGAGCTGGTACTTAATTTGCAGCACTCTCCAGGATTGTTCCATATAGATCCTCTGTCTTAAGAGGGAAGAAGAATTAATGATTAATTAATGAAGACTTTTACATTATTGTGAATCTGGGGGTAATTTTAGGCCCCTACTTTACCTTGTCATCTTTCAAGCTTTTGCCTCTTTTAGTAATTACCTGCTTGTATTCCTGATGGTTAAACTTGCCACGTAGAAATGTTGTGTTGATGAATTCCTCACATTCTGATTTGACCAGAAGGAAAGGAGGTCTCATCCCTCTCGTGCTCATGGCTTTCAGAACTGGTGCTGAGAGCTCAGTCTCTGCCAAGGGACACTGCCCACCCTGCAGCTGTGGCTCTCAGCACCCAGCACAGGCTCTGTGCACATCTGGCAGGTGCTGGGCTCTCAGGGGTGCTCTGAGCTGGCGCTCCTGCTGTCCTGCTTTGCTCAGGGGCACATGTCCCCTTGGTCCTTTTGCCTCCCAGACATGCTGGTGAATATTTTTGAGCCCTGTTAGCAGGAAGGAGTGGGTGGATGGCTGGGAAGCTCCCGTGGCCCCAGCCTGGCTGCTGTGCTTCCTCTTACAGCTCTGTGGCTGCCCCGGCTCTGCCACAGCAGAGATTGCATTGCCTCTGGTGGCATCTCTGGGCTCACTTTCCATTCATCTATAAAGGCAAAACTTCAGCAGGGAGCTGGTAGCCAGGGCTGGATTGTTGTATGTTTTGAAAGCTGCTGCCCCTGGAGAACTGCTGCCTGGCTGGATTACCAGTGTGCTGGCCTTGTTCACTTGTCTGTGCTTCTCTCCATCCTTTTTATCTCCCCTTTGCATCATTTTTCTCACTTAAATGCACCCTTTCTGCAGGCCACAAAGGCTGGTGTGAACACAGCCTGCAGCAAGGGGATCCTGCTGAGCTTGCAGGCTGGGGACTTCCTAGTCTGCCATGTGAAAGTGCTGGGGCTGGGGCTCGCCATTACTCACCAGCCTTCCTGGGCTGCCTTACAGCTCTCCTGGGGGTCTGCCTGTGTAATTTCCCTCACTTCTTGCTCATGAAGTGCTTCTCCAAGATGCAGCTATGCTGAGGTACTGCTGCAGGCTGGCAGACACCAAGAATGTTATTTTTCAGTCTAGCAGGTAGCTGTTTCTGGTTTTTCCCTTTTGACCTGACCCTCAAGTATCATTTTAGCTTCACTCTCTCTCACCTGGCAGGAAACTTCACCAACCTCAGTGCTTGAGGTGGAGCATTGTGTGCCAATGTGTCTTTGCATGGGCAGCACTCCTCTTTTTAATATATTCCTCCCTTCTTGCTTTTTACCTCTTTTCCCCCATCTTCCTCCTTTTCTTCACCACACAAAATGTGACAAGCCTAAGCTTACCTTTCCCGCACTGCTTTGCTTCCCCTGCCGTGGTGTGCTGCTGTGGGTTAGGGTCCCTTGGATGGTTCCAGCTGGCAGGAATTTGGGATATGGACACACTGGGACCTCTTACTAAGCTGTGAGTGCTTGGGGTCCCTGCTGAGAGCAGAGAGCTGAGCTGCTGGACTCGAGGTGGAGCATATGCCAGGCCATGCCCATGCACTGGAAACATGCCCAGGGCAGGATAATTGTGGCAGGCAGTGTTCCATCAAGTGGACTGTGTGCTCCTGCTTGCTAAACAGTCTTGTGATTAATATCTTAGTTAAGAGGATTTTAGGACATGTGCTGCAGTTACACAGAGTTTCTTTCAGAAGTAGGGGAGAGATCAGGAATATAAACTCTGTAAAGGCTCTTTTGTGTTTTCAGCAAGGGTCACCAGGTAATTGCAGTGCATCCCTGCTCTGTTGTGTCAGAGTAGGCAGTAGGTTTTATTATGGGTGGTTCAATAGGATCCTTGAAGAGCTTTGCACATGTTTTTGTACAGGCTGCATTCTTGAGATCTCCTTAGGGACCTGTAGCTCCAGCACTAAGGGTGAGTTCTTCTGCCTTGATGTCAGCATTACCAGCTCACCCTGGCTCCTGCCATTAGATTCTGGTAAGTTCTGCAGCCAGCAGGTGTTCACCAGCAGATTTTGCCTTCAGAACAAGGCTCTGTGGGGTGTTTTACTCAAGTAATGTTTCAAGGTGTCAGCAGCTTGATTGTTGGCCTTATCCAGGACACAGTGTGGACACAGCACTATCTGCATGCTCTGGGTGTTTCTGTGCCACTGCTGAATGGCTGTATAGTCTTGGCTGGTGGTTGTAGTCTCCTGTCCAGTGGTTTCTGATCAGTCTGTGGCTGTCTAACATCTTCACCCTAATTTCTTTCCTAGGCTGGAGAGCTCAATGAAAAGGGACATGGGAGCATGAAGAATTGCATGGAGATCACAGATGTGCTGCCTGTGGTGCCATCTCCTACAGCTCTCACCTGGCAATCTGCTGCTGCCTGGAAGGGACTGACAGGAACCTCTGTGGATAGCAAAGGCACCTGGAGATGAAGGTGATGACCATGGCTCTTAATCTTTTTTGTTCCCTGTCCCTTTTATCACTTCCCCATGTCTGCAGCAAGAGCAGGGCTGCTCTCAGCGTGACAATGCCACAGACATTGAGGCATGGCTATTTGCACTGGGGCTATCTTGTGTTACCATCTGGAGGGATACTAAAAGATAGATAAAGAAAACAGGGAGGGTTCCCTGATACTCCCTTAGCAAATATCCTGTATTTCTCTTTTAAAGCAAAATAAGGCATTTATTCTGCTTCTTGTGGGAGCCCTGGTAGAAGCTGCTATGTATTGGTTGTGCACCAGAGAGATAAGAGTCCGATATCCAGTGTTTATTCTGACTTGCATAAAATGAATGAGATGTGTCCTGGGGCTCATTTTGGTAAAGCTTTCCCTAGAAGCCCTTTGGGGACATTGCCTTTGGCTCTAGGTTAGAGTGATTAGCTGCCTCCTTACACAGCTGACCTCTGCTGATCATGCCTGAAGTGCTGCTGCTGGTGGTGCTGATACTTCTCCTATCACTCTTCCCCACTGGCCTGCCCCTTATCACAGCACTGCAGTCCTTTGGCTGTGCCCTTGAGGATGATGAGCATCATGTGAGCCACTGCAGTGACTGTTGCTGATGCTGATCCCTCTTTCTCTTGTGCATGGAAATGCTAACTTGCTAGGAAACACTTTTAGATGCAACTGCAAAAGTAAGTTTCGGGTTTATGGCTCTTTCCATGTGTGAAGAAGCTTTGGGAGGACCTCATTGTATAGCTGCTCCTCTAAATATTTAACTTGCTGGCATGAAGAGTGCCAGCTGTTGCTCCTTACCTCCTCTTCTGCTGGAAATATGCTAATGTCCTGTCCTCCATTTAAAACCTGATCTTCAATATGGAAACTGCACCACCCTTTCTTACTTTCTGGCTGAGCAACATTTCCCTGTCCCAGTGTTGTGTTACCTTTAGCATTGCAAACTGTAACACTTGGGCAAGGGTGGTGGAGTTCCAGGGTGCTTGCCTAGGGCCTGCTGGACTTCTCATCCCAAAGAGGGCAGAGAGCAGCCAAAATCTGCACAGAGGTTAAGACAGAGCAGTGTGGAGCCTAGGGAGCACTGGCAGGAGTGGGAATGCTCTGCTGGAGGTAGGTGAGTAGAAAAAGAAAAAGCATAGCCCATGGCCTTGGGTATCTCTGGCAGCTGTGTTTTTTCGTGGGGAAACAAGAAAACTAAGCTGGAGACAGCTTGATTTGTGGTTAGGTGGGATTTGGGTGGACAATACAGGATTAAAGAAGCAGGTCAGCCATCCTCCACTGCAAAACTTCTTGTTTTGGTTGTTGTACAGAAACAAAGAGTTCTTTAGTTCTGGTTTTGTTCCTTGTTCCTCTGTGGAAGTCTGCTCACTGGAAAGATACGACTTGAGATGTGGTGCCAGGTGAGCTGGTGAGGTGGTTGGGGAACATGGGGACATGGCAGCAATCCTCTCTGAGCCTGTGGCAGCACAGGGCACGTCCACGTGTTTGTGCAAGGCACAGATAGGGAGCAGGGAATGGGTCTGCTGGCCTTGATTGAGTGCCTGCTGTTGGCACAGCTGAAACCCAAGGCCAAGCTGACTTTTCAAGCTCAGGTACAGTTTTTGTGTGGAGATATTCCTTCTCTTAATAAGCATTGGTAGCACTGAAGAGTCATCTTCTGTTTGTGCCAGAACTAAATCTTGAGCCCCTTTTGAAATGCTCAGAAGGCTTCCTTGTCAAACAGTCAAACCCAGCCCTCTGTTACTAAGTCTGGTTTCAGACTAGGGAGGCCTGGTTAGGCCTGGCTTGCAAGATGGAGGAGATGGATATTTGAAAACCAGCAAAGTGATATATTTGGTCTGTAATATCTGTATCTCTGTCCAGCCCCTTCCCAGCAGTTACATTGTTCTATATGTTAATATCTGAAGTGGAAGAGAGACTTTCCTTTGAAATAGGGAAGTAAAACCAAAAATAGGCACACAGCCCCCTTCATGCCCCAGTGCTCCTGGGGCTGTGTGAGAGCCTCTACCCCCTCCTGCAGAGCCTGCCTGTTGGAGCAGAGGGTTTGTTGTGTGTTGGACACGGATGGGATGTGCTTTGGTGTGTTGTGTCCAGCTTCAGGAGTGGCTTTTCAAGGTGGGTGTCCAGGCAAGTGGACGCCAGCAACAAAGCCTTCGACCATGCACTGAAATGGTTTCCCTTCAGGATAATGGGGTGATGCACATGGATTGGTATTGTGTAAGATAACAGCACAGTTAATTCCACTTGTGCTGCAGTGCAGTGTGAACCCATCTGCTTGGCTTGACTGCAGTTTCATGTGTGCTTTAGAGGAGTCCCAGCAGTGCTATCAGTGTTGGGCAGCTCTGTCAGGAGCTGGGTGTTGGTGTATGTGGCTCTGTGACCTCTTTCCACACTGGTGCCCACTCTCTTTCTGTGTACCCATGGCCTGTCCTCTCTCTGAGGTCAGTGCTGTGGCAGGTGACACTCATCTCAGACCCTGCTGTGCACTTGAAGGTTTTTGTGGGACTTGTGCACAAGCTCTGAAATACATTGGTGAGCAGAGGCCGTGACCCCAGAACTGGCACTGCATGCAGTGGATCTGGGAGAGGTGGGGGAAAAGCTGACCAAAACTGAAGAAAAGGGAAGGACTTCCAAGAAGGAAAGTTAGTGGAGGGTGGAGGTAGGATCTCACCAAGGCAGGAAGGCAACTTCTGGCTGCACTGTGGGGAAAGGCCACAGAAATTAGGGCATCCCCTTGTGCTGTGTGGGTGCTGGAAGGGATGTGAGGGTCCTTAGGGGAACATTTCCCAGGAGGAAGAAGAGAGTCCTGGAGATGCAGACAGTAGGAAAGCCCTCAATTTCTCGTGGCTAGCACCTCCTGCCTCCCTTCCCTGCTCCCTGTGCATCCCTGGACTCTGAACGCAGCTCTTCACGAACATCGTGCTTGGCCGTGGGCGCTTGGCGGGGCCGGGCAGAGCGGAGCCCGGGGCAGAGCGGAGCCGGGGCTGCTGCTCGGTGGGGCCGGGCAGGGAGCGGAGCCGGGGCTGCTGCTCGGCGGGGCCGGGCAGAGCAGAGCCCCGCGCTTTCATCTGCCCGGGCAGCAGCAGCAGCAGCAGCGCCGTGGCCGCGTCCAAGGCTCTGGAGGAGCCGGTGCCTCCAGATGAGTGTGTGGGGAATTTCTGCCCTGATCCCCCCGCTCTCATGCAAATGATTTTTCACCTCTTTGTGCCGTAATCTGGGGAGATCTCTGAAAGTGCTCTGATGTTCAGTCAGCTTTTAAAGACCTCCCAAAAATGGCATGGGAGGTTTGCTGCAAGAACTGGTGCTTCCCCTGTTTGAGATGCCTCCAGATAATGCTGTACAGAGATCCAGACAAGATAAAGAACCTATGAACTAGGGCTGGCTTACAATTTTCAGCCTTGTACTTTGGGGAAAATACCCTTAAATTGCTGTTCTAGCAGACTTCAGAAAATATTCATCAGGCTGATGCATTTTAACTAGTGATTTCTATATTTGTTACTTCAGAGTGAGGAAGAAAAATTCAGAGCTAATGCCATGTGAAAGTAATTTCCCTTGACAACACACAACTCTGGCCTATATGTGTGTTGGACAGCTTATGAAAAAGCTTTTATTTCTGAAATGTCACTGCATTATGAATGCAATATTCTTTAACTCAGAGATAGAGGAGGGTATGTATGTAAATATGTAAGTACATGTATTCATTACAAATCCAAGAGAGAGTATATGTTTCAGTGGAACAGAACCACTTCAGCTGAATTGGCCAGGTTCTTCAAAAATAATTAGAAAAAAGCCCCAAACTAAAAAAACCCCCACACAAATAGACCAGTGAATGCAAATTAAAAATCCTAAAATAGTTTATGACAACTTTGCTAGGCTGCTCTGCTGTTTTTCTTTGCTTTAATATTAAAGTGCTGTGGTTCCTCTTACATGAGGAGTTATTCTAACCAGGATACCCAGAGCTTGATGATTCTCTGTCAGTTTAGCCTCAGGGGATACAGCATGAGGAGGGGAAACAAATTGTGTGCCTCTTGTCAGGAGATGTCCAGGACTTCAGATACCTGTGCAAGCTTAAAACACAGTATGGTAGCAGGCAAGTTCCCATCCTGTTAACCTGGAGGGGAGTTTGTGGAGAGGAGAGTGAGGTACTTTGCTGTTAAGGATCCTTTTGGCAGGAAAAGGAAGGAAAGGGAAGATGAAGGGTCACCTGAGATCAGCTCCTGTGTGAACTTCCCATCTGAAGTGCCTAAAAACTTGTCTCTTAGCAGGTACATAGATTTGTTTAAATAAAATTAATGAGTAACTTTGAACCTGAAACTTGGTTGAGTCAGATCAAATTGTTTAATGTTCAGTGAACTTTAAGGCCAGTACTTTTCCAGTTTGAGCTTGGATTGGATGTTCAGCAGCAAGGAGAAATGGTCTTGTGCAAGAGATGGCATCAGATCCTCTCCTGGTCTGGAGCAGTGTGGGATGTTGTGGCACTGAGTGAGATCACTGCTGTTGGAAACACCCAGCAGCTCCTGCTCTAAAGCTGTTAGGCATGGTGTGCCCCCAGGGTGTCCTGGCAGCCACCACCAGCCTGTGGAAAATCTCTGCTGGGTTTCTGCAGCCTCCTGCTCTGCACTGGGGTGCATCCATTGCAGGCATGGCACATGCCTGACTTCTGTGTCTGGGGGAGTTCCCTTTCTGCAGGAGGAAGTCTGGTGTCTCTGTGGCCAGAAGGAACTGGCTTGTGGGCAGGAGTCCAGCCCTTGGCAGTAACATCCTCCTGCCATTCCTCCATGTATCATCCTTCCTCAAATATCACATCCATCCTTCCAGCAAAGGGCTGCCTGGTTGTAGGACAAGATGAGGACCTTTCATTGCTCAGAGAGCTTTTTTAAGTCTTGCAGCCTATTTTTGAGGCTGCAGAAATGTGTTGTACTAAAAACAGTATCAGAGCCAATATTGAATGGAGGAGATAAAAAAAGTCTGGTGCCTCCTTTACTGCTTTAGGGAGTAACTTCTGGTTTTGTTGGAGTTATCTGTGTAGATCTCTCCAAGTCCCACGTCCATAAAATGTCTTAAATACCAGGGGACAGAAAGCTGCCTGCCTCAGGGAGTGGGGGTGTGGTTCAGATCCATGATGATCCATCCACTTGTCATCTGCAAGCTCTGCTGCCAGACTTGGTTCTGGAGTGCTGACTGTAGGGAGTGAGTGATGTGTTTGGGAGCAGGAGCTGGGTAGTGCTTTCCAGGCTTCACACCTGGTTTTCTGGTGGTGAAGAAAGCAGGCTAAAACCACTGGGAAGAGGTGATAAAAGACATTAAAGTGGCCTTTATTGCCTTCCTGGCCTCTCAGAACCCCAGTAAGCTTTACATGTGTTTCAAGCATGATGCTTTCCTCCCTCCAGCAACTATCTAGATTTGTTATGTTTCAGACCAATTCATGGCATGCCCATAGCAACTCTGATCTATCACTGGGATGCTGGCAGGGTGTGTAAGGGGGAAGAAAAAAGGGAATTCTTTGGCTGTGATGTATGTGCACCATGGAGCTGCCAGATGGGTGGCATGCTCTTTTTGGGTGCTCACAACTGGAGGTGGTGCTGGGCTTTGCCAGTCCTCCATGCCACCAAAGAGTGGGGATTGCACATCGGAGAGGCACCTGTTTGTTCCTGCTAAGTGTTCTCCATGCTGGGTCCTAAGTGCAGGCCATAGTCTTGGGTTTGGGTAGGAGGTGCTGCTGAACCTGCTTTTCTTTCCTGAGCACCTGGGAGGGTGCTGAGGGAAGAAAATAGCAAAGAGGTTTCAAATGCAGGAAGGTTTAATGCAGGCTTTCTCAGGAAGGTTACATTAATATTTCCTGTTCTTCTAAATAGGTACATGAAACTTTGAGGGTGGAGGAGTGTCCTAAACTCTTTAAATGTCTTTGAATATGTCTAGGCACCTAGTTTTGTGCTATGCATTTGTATTGCCTATGGTTTATAAAATTGAATTGTGTTTAGGCAAGGCTGCTTCCCTGGCAATATTTTGGTGGGCTTAATGACAGTAGATATATTTGAAATGCTGATACAGAGGCACATGTTCCCAGACAAATGTGTTTGAAAAACAGGGCAGCACTTGCTGCTGTTACTGAAGCTCAGGCACACCAAGAGCTCCCTGTGTGAGGAGGTGACTTGATGTGCTTTGGCAGGAGGTATTTGACATCTCTACTGCAGCTGCTCTGACTTCTGAGAGCCTGGCTGCTGCTTCAATAACAAGTGGCCCCCAGGATCATGGGGTACACTGATTGCTGTGTGTCTGCTGCCTTGGCTGCTCTGCTGCTGCCTGACCTGAGCTTGGACCTGGCTTTCTCAGCAACTTGAGTTATACCTGGCTTTCCTCTGGTTGTTTCAGTCCCACTTTAACCAGTGGAAATGGGGATGTGAGGCAGAAGTGCTATCAATTAAGCTTTCCAATTGCTGTGGTTATGGAGACTAAAACCAATTGGTTTTGATTTGTAGGAAAACATGGGTTTTTTCTTGCCTCCTTTCTTATCAGAGACAAAATAATTAATTTTGAAGTTTCCATTTGTCCCCCATGCCTCAAGTTCCTTGCATGGAAAGGAACTTCTTTGATTTTTGTTGGATAAATAATTGAACTGCTTGTTTCATAATTGTGTTTACATTTTCTCTGGTAGTTATTTCCTTTCCTACTTTCTGGTAGGTGTCCTTTCTAATGCTCTTTTAATTGCCTTTAGTTGTCTGTCTCTCAGGTCCTGCCTTTTTTTTACCACCTGATACTTTTTGATAAACAGTCTTCACAGCTTTGGATGTCTTTTCATTATAAAATGCAGATTTCTTAGTGAAAACCAATTTATTTAAAATGTAACACAGGAAGTGTTTTGCTTAACATAGAGTAGTTTGACTAGGGCTTTCTGAAGTCAATGGTGAGAGCTGACACTGCTGCTTTCTTCCAGAGAAGTTGGTGTGGTAGAACACTGCTGTTTGTCAAGTTCCAGCCCTGTCTTCCCCAGCAGGGATGAGCTCTGGATGTGTAGAAAAGAATAAATCTTGGTCATGCTATTGGACTGAAAACCAGCATTGGTAGAGCCAGACTTGAGCAAGTTTATTTCACTTAGTGAAAGACTAGGTCTGAAGTTAAATTGAATAAGTCTTCTTTGAGCAAGTCCTAAAGATTTCCTGCATTGTCCTTGAGCCATAACGATGTCCCCACCTGCAAAGAGCTGGTGTCAGATGTGTTATCCTCAGGGGTTGTGTCTGCAGCTGGCACACAGGGGATTTCTTGTCCTGGGGCCACAGAACAGCAGTTTCATGTCTTGGCACTCAGTGATGTTTGCAGAGGTGTTGGTGTTGACCTGCCACACACTGTTAATTCCAAATAAAGGAGCATCCCCTGTTCATTCTGAAGGATCAACATCACAGAGGAACACATGCCTGGGGGGGAAGGATTGAAGGTGTAATGTTCCATGTAAAGTGAATAGCCACAAATGAGCAAATGCATCCTGCTCTTTAAAGCTGGGCAGGGTAGGGGAATTTTTGCTGGCTTCAGTGTGGGAATGGCTGTGATAAAGCTGACTAATGATGAAATCCTCACTTGTAAAGCCCTGACACTGGGGCTCTGGGTGCAGAAGAAAAAGCAGCATTTTCAGGAGTTGGTGCTGTTCATGCATGTACTTTTCTCTCCAACTGAAGGTGGAATTGGCAATTTTAGAAATGGAAAAGGTTTGTTGCTAAGAGGAGTCTCCAGGTATCTTGCTGAGTGAGACCCCCATAGGCATGGGTGAGTAACCCAGCAAAGAGGATGCTAAGCATGGCCCACTACATTCACTCTTTATTTGGCTCAGTATATTTCATAACTGGAATCCATATGATCAGCCACTAAAAGCACCCTCTGTAGCAAGACTAAAACACAAACCTTTAATTAGATGAAGTGCTGATAAATCTGATATCCTGGATTTATGTGGTGTCCTGTGGCTCAGAAAGCAGTTTTAACTTATTATTGTTAAAATTAAAAATACTTTCATGGTAAAACTCGAATATATGTATACCATGGTTAAGTTACTAGATCCATATAAAATACTTGGTATATTATTATTATATATTAAAAAGCTGCTGTCTTTTAAGGAGGGCTGAAGGGGAGGCAGAGTTCTAGGCACAGCCACCCTCCAAAACCAACATAGCATGTAGAAAAGAGCAAGAATAAAGGGCTGACACAGTCAGAAATAAAGGCTTCTGACTTAAATTAAATCCCAATGTTTGTTGACATGTAGAACTGAAATGAAGCACATGCTTAAACTTACCCCTATGCCTCCCCCCAGAATCTGCCTCTCCTGTTCTCTTGGGAAGATTTTTTTCAGCTGTGACAACAGCATATTTTCAGTGCCACATGCAGAGGTTTTTAATGCAGGCAGGGCTAACTGAATGATTTATTTCATTACAAGTGACCTGTATAGCTCCTCAATGTGTCACCTGAAATTTAACCATGTTTCTTGTATAAAATGCTTTTTTTTCCCCTTTAAATCTGTTTGTAAAGTTTCCTCATTTTCCCCTTTCTGTTCTGTTCTGTTTGGTGGCATTGGAAACGCCTCAATGTATGGCTCAACAGATGTTTTATTTTCACAGCACAGTGATATTTTGGAAAGAAACCAAGAATTGCTTGAAGCAAACCTTCCCTGCTTATGTATTTACAAAATCATGATACACCCAGTTGAATTACCAGGCTGGGCTAAGCTTGGCTCCAGAGGGACAGACCTTGAGCTTGCAAAGTGTTTTATCACCTTTCACCTGCTGTATCCTGCATGTGGAAACTGCAGCTTCTTCATTTGCAAAATGGCATGAGCATAGTTTGTATTACTATTTAGGGTTTTGATAAATATTTTTTTCCTCAGGGCAGGAATAGGGGATTGTAAGAGCAGATACAGTTTTGAGGTTACTTTTTGAATCCACATTTTTTTCATCTTAACCTTCTTAAGTATGCTATTTTGAACAGAAGAATTCGAGCCATACATTTCCATGTCTTTCTTCTTTTCTACTGACATGGGAACTCATTCACCCTCTGGTACCAGCCTGCTCTTTTCAGAGATGCTTTACAGTGGCTTCTGGGTGGAGGAAAGGGTTAACACTGAGAATGTATCAAAAAAAGAATAGGAAGGTGTAGTTAAATATAAAACCTTCATATAAGGCAGCATAAAAACATTCAAGAATACCTCAGCAAAAGTTGGTAACAAAGCTTTCCTACTTTGTGGGCAGGCACAGCATAATTGTAGGTGCAGATGGATATGCATAAATGAAGGAAATGTGGAAAGAAATGTAAATACTCTGAGTTTAAATTTGAAATACTTATCATATTATCCAAAAAAAAAAAAAAAAATGAGGAACAACTTGCCAAAGTAAAAAGCTTTTGTGCATCCATCAGAGAGAAGAAAACTGCAGCTGAATTATGGTGATGTATGAATGGCAGGATCATGGAGAAGCGTGGTACACCAGGTGGATGTGATTCCTACATATCCTGTAATCCCCAGGGAATTTAAGTTAAATTAAAGGTGTTACTTGCCATGGTTATGTTTCAGGGACTGTGGTAGGATCCATTGCTTCAGGCCAGAATGTAATAAAAATGACACCTGTAGAACATGTAAGACCTAATGAAGAAGTCTCATCATGTGTTTGCAGAAGGGTCACATTTCAAATCCAGCTATGTATTTCCTCTTCTGTCACAGACATCTTTTATGAAAAATCCTTTCCTTAGGATTTTTCCTCCTGAGAAGCTGGGAGGCCTCAGGAACAA
>JAXCLO010000013.1:24023725-24035287 GCA_035583995.1 Arremon aurantiirostris
GAAAGTGTGTGAGAAAGTTCACTACAAGAATGTCAACATCAGAAGGCTTAGAAAATCTTAAAAAACCAGGGTGACAGGCATCATTGGAAGGTCACATGAATATTGGATACCAGAGAACAGTCTTGGTTCCTCAGGTGTTTGTTTCTTGAGAGGGCTTGGGGTGGGTTGTGTAATGCTTATTGCACAGTCAGAAAAAATTTCACATTGGAAGGTATTTTCAGAGAAGAAATTGAAGAAAATGGTAAAAGGGGAAAACCCTTCTGGACATAGCTGTGAGAAGTCTGTGTTGAGCTGAGGGCTGGGTACAGATAAGCTTCAGAGGTCCCTTCCAGCCTGAGTAATTCTTGCTCAGGGCTTTCCAGAAGTGGTACTGCTTCATTCTGAGCCATAAAGCAGCTGGCTGAATTTGAGTGGCCCAGAAGACCATTTGCAGTCTCATCTGACCATATTTACCTGAATTAAAGCATTAATTAATAACTGCTGAAGCTTTAGTCTTTTATTGTGAACTATAAAGAAGCATGTTTTGATGCCAAAGTGTTTTGTGTCTTTACAAAAGCAGCCTGCTGGGGAAACCTACTCTTCAGTCAACTCAGGATTTTGTACCAGGCAGAAAATTCTCCAGAGCCTGCAGCTCCCTCAGCTTGCATCATTTTTTGGTGTTTGGAGCTCAGTTAAGGTTCATGCTTTGCTGAACTGTAGCTTCACTGAAGGAGAACTTTGAAGGTCTGGGAGTTTTCTCTCAAGTAGAAAGTGTTTGCAGGCTTTGGAGTATTCATAAGGTGTGTGTTGGCTCAGATCCCTTTGGCCTGCACTAAGCTCTAGGTAGCCTTCATCTTCTGAAACTGGTAGATGGATAGATTTTAATGCATCATTCATGAACAACTTTGGCAAGGCCTTCAGAATCATATCCCTTGTGGGAGACAGTGTTGAGTACTTGCTCAGAAGTTCTCCCCCAGACTCCTCTGTGTCCACAGGCAGGTGAGCAGGAGCTAGAGTGAGGTTGAGCAGCTGGAAGTGTGCTAAAATGTTATGAAATATGCAGTGAAGAACAGCATTGCCTCCTGGTACAAATTGCAGGTGGGAGTTGGTTGGTGTAATTGTCTCTGCCTCTTAGGAGTGTTTGAAGTGAGATGAGTCAAGACTTGGGAAAGCAATTCTTCCTTTTCCTTCAAGCACCTTTCTAGGTTGTTTGGGTGCCTCTTGGAGTTCAGAACTAAAGCTTTGTCCAGAAGTGCCCTCCTGTTGAGCAGCCTCCCCAGCTCAGCTGCCTTGTGCCCTGGGCTGTCTGTGTTAGGCTCCAGCATTGCTGCCAGTGCTTGTTCCTCTGGAAGAGGAGCCTCCATCAGCTCACCCTCACAGGAGTGGGAGCTGATGGAATGCAGTCCCTGCACCTCTGCAGGGGTATGGGAGCAGCCAAGTGGGACAGGCTGTGCTTTGGCACAGATGTCAGACAGGCAAAGCCCTGTCATTGTTCCCACAGCCACTCTCTGAGCCCTGCCCACACTGAAGCACTGGTTTGTTCCACATCACAAGGGATGGATGCTGGGGAGGTCACTGGCAAATGCCATTAACCCCTGCTGCTGTCCCTGCCCTGTGTTGCTTGTGCCTGGGTCACAAACTTTCACCCTTCTGTTCAAGCAGTGCTTATGCAGAGTTTGAGCACTTGCAGCCTTGAGCTAGGCAGGGGAATATTAAAGATTCAGGAGCATGCAGTGTATTTCTGTACAGTTTTCCCCACATTTCCATGTAGGAAATGTTGTGGTGGTGTTGGAGGAAGTTGTCTAAAAGGTACTAAACAAAGCTTAAAATGAAGTATTTGTGTAAATGAGCACAGTGGATTGCTGAGTAATAACTCCATGAAATATTTGTTCTGTCTAATCATGTTAAGATAGCAAATGAGCAATTAGGTAAAGCAAGGGAGGCTGGCAGAGCAGCACAGGGTTGTAAACAGCCACCTTTTACTGGGCTCCTGGTATTACTGAGGGTTATAAATTGCCGCTGAAAAATCTGATGTGAGAGATACCAAGGATAGCCCAAGCACCTGGGGACAGAGAGGCAGATACTCTGCCTGAGCAGTCACTAAACACCCTTTTAATGTGCAAACTTGGGGCATAGGAATGCTTGGTGTCTGGCTGAAGTTATAGATGGGGAAATCATAACCCTGGATTGTGTTAGTGCAAGGCAGGATGTGGAGCTAAGGGTTGGCAGTGGAAACTGCAGAGCCACTGCTCAGCATGGAGATACTTTTTTTCCAGAAACATCACCTTTCTTGGTTTTGGATGGTGCTGTGGAAGAGCTCTTAAGAACTCCCACTTGTCCAGGAGAATAAAATTGAGAAATCAGTCTTTGCTGCCATGGATTACTGATCCTCCAGCATTGCCTGTTAGATCACTCCCATTTTCAAGAAAATTATCTGAAAAAGACCCAGTTCTAGACCAGGTGGGTCCTTCTGCTCTGGAGTTTGGCAGTTCCCACAGACCCTGCTGCAGGTGCTGTGTGTTGCAGTCATGTGGGCTCAGTGTGAATGCAGGAAAGATCATCCTGCTTCCTTAACTCAGCCCCTCTGATCACAGGGAACGTTTCCTACCCAAATGCAGCCACAAGACAGGGAGGAGCCAGGCTGACAAGCCCAGCCTCCCTTGGTGTCACAGCAGCAGCCTGACTCCAGGATGTTACAGTGGCCTGGCTGGCTGTGCCAAGGCAGAGGAGGGGGCTGGAGGAGTGCTGTGCTATCTTAAGAGATGATGCCAGCAGAGGAAAATGCAGTGAACCCCAAGGCATGTAAGAAGCTGTGTCTGTGGAAGGCACAGCAGTGGGAGGCATGCTGGCAGGCTGAGGACAGCTTGGCTTTGCACTGTGGTTGGTGTGCATGTTTCTGGAGCTGGTCAGCCTCCAGGCTGGAAGGGAGGATGCTGGCTTGCTACTCCTTCCTAGTTTCTTGGTTTGCAGTCAGCCATGTGGGAAATCTATTGTGTAGTGGTCTATCTCCTGGTAAAGTGTTTGGAAGGAGGCAGAGGGAGAGTAAATGCTAAGGCTGTGCTCTCAACCTGGCAGCTGGTTGTAGTTTTAGAGAGTAGATTTTAAAAAGTGTATTGATCATAAACTTTGAGCCCCACCTTCCTCGAAAGAATCTGACTTGCTACTTCTGGATGTTAGGTTGAAAGCCAAGGATTTACCAGACTGCATTAGAAGTGCAGGTGAATAATGTCACTTGGTGGTGGTGTCACTCAAATCCAGCTGCTGGCTCACAGCTTTTCCCTCTGTTTGGCTTTCAGACAGCCACGACGCCGTCCTGCGCTTCAACGGGGCTCCTGTCAGGGGCTTCCAGGATGATGTGGGCCAGAAGACAACAATTCGTCTTGTCAATTCCCAGGTAGGTCTGATCAGGGGGCCCCAAGCAGGCCAAGCATGGCACAGCTGTGTGGCTGCACTGTCTGGGAGCTGGGAAGAACAGGGATATCCATCTCATTTCTCCAGTCCCTAGCACATGGCTGTTCTCCTTGGGATGGGGACACTTGGTAAATCTGAGGTGACTGCAGTGGCACTGGCATGCACTTGCAAACTTGCAGTAGCCTGCTTGTGATTTACAGCAGGCACAAGGTAATCTGTGTTTTTCTTTGCTCAAAGGCTATGTGTAGGCACGAGAAGGCCAGCTCCATACTGCTGCTGTGTCTTTGGAGTGAGAGGCAGGAACAGCTCAGCCAGTGCAGGTCAGCAAGGAGAGGTGTGCCTGCCCCAGAGATGGGTATGAAGAATGTTTTTGTGGTTTGAATAAAAGAACAGTGTTTCTGGCTTCAGACTCTGGAGGTAACACATTAACCAGGGCTGCTACATGGCTGAAGACTCTTGACAAAAGACCCACCTGTAAATCTGTAGCCTGTGCACAGCCAGGAGAGGGGTGGGCCCTGATGCATCCAGGACCTCATTACAGAGCATGGCAAAAAGTGCCTTTAATGCAAGGCCTTGCTCACAGAGTTACATCTTCCCTGCCTCTGAGAGCTCCATGTAGGCACCAAGGTGTCCCTTTGCTGATTGTCTTTGGCCAGACTCCAGGGTTAGAACCCTGTGCCACTGTGAATTAGCAGAGTCAGTCTGCCACTTGTCCAGCAGCAGTGAGACCCTTGCTCTTGTAGGCACCTCTCAGAGTGTTTGCACCTTTCCTCCACAGGCCTGTTACCCTTCATGGTTGTCCTTTCTGGGGGGAGGAATCTTCAAGTGTAGACATGCAGAGAAAAGAGGAAATCACAGTAGGATGTGCTGGTGAGAGAATGGAGCAGGACTGAACAGGCCAGGAGACATTTGGTTAAAGGGCCTGGTGCAGCACTGGGTACAAGCATCTCCTCACCCCACAAGAGGAGGAGGAGGTTGTAGGCACATGAAGGCTGAGGGAACTGAGTGAGGGAGAGATGAGTGGCTGAAGTGTAGCTTTTGTAAGCCTGAACCAAAAAGGCAGTTTCTTTTCCTTACCCCAAAGCTAAGTTTTGTAGGCCTGGAGTTTTCTCACCTGCCTCTGTGTGAGGAGAGCATGGATGATGCTGTGTAACAAGGTTTGAAGTTTCTCAAAACAGCTCCAGGAGGTTGACCATCGTCTTCAAAGACAAGAAGACAGAGCTAATGTGTAACCAGCTTGCTGCCTTCATTTTGTGTGTATTTTAAAAGATATTCTTGCTTCTTGTGTGACTGTTTTTGCCACCTCTTTCAGCTCTTGGGCCACTCTTCACTTGCTGCCATGCTCTTTGCTGTTTGTTGCTTGCTGCATCTCAGTTCCTGTGCATTAAACCCCCAGTCAGACAGGGTTCCTTTCTGAACCAGTCTGGTTTGAGCAGGCAGATCTGGCTGCTGACTTCTGTGCCCTGTTTGACATTTTTCTTTTTTTTTTTTATCTTTCCTGTCTCTGTGTATTCTTCTGATGTCAGATAGGTGTTATCACTTAAGCAAACTTTCTCTGGAGGATGTGCTCATGGCCAAGCTTACAGTGATATGAAAATATGTGCATGACCTCTGTGCTGTCAGTGTTATCTGCTCAGGGAGGAGGGTAACTGTGTGCTTGTACAGCTGTGATAGGACTCTCCATGTGGATTCTCCTGCTTGGGACCAAGTGGAGTTACAGCCACATCATTCCAGTGCTTCTGTTCTCCATGAGATCAGCCTGCAGTCATGGGTGATGTTCCCTCTGAATGGAGACCCCAGCTCAGGAAACTTCACTTACAGGGAGAACAATATTGCTGCAGTTTGTAGAGGCTGAAGTTGACTCAGAAGGCAGCATTGATCTGGCTGCTGACCAGGGGAAAGATGTTTTCCATGTGTGTAGTGCAGGAGTCTCATCTGGGGTTTCTAAACTGAGCAGCTCTGACTGCAGTTTGTTAACTTCAGAGACCATTGGATTGGAAACCTGGTTTTCTTACATGTTTTTATTTGCACTTTGAATGGTTCAGTGCTGTTTTCAGTCTTGGTGACATCATTTAAACCTTCTTGTTAGTGGGGTGGCCTGATCACATTATCCTTTTAGCTTTCTGCAGGAGCTGTGCCTTATCTTGCCTTGCCCAGAGCTCTTACAGACATCAGGTACTGAACAAGCTGTAATTTGTTCTTGTTCTGGGCTGGCTTTTCTTGTGTTATAACTGGGAAAAGGAATGGGTTTGGGGCTTGGCTGCTTTTATTTTGGCTCCTGCTGCTGATCAACCTCAGTCTGCTGCCAAAGTGGAGGAAATGGGATCTCCTAAATCTGATCTGTCAAAGCTGGTCTGTATTGAGTAATATCCCTTTGGCACACATGGCCAGTGGCCCTGAGTTTCTTAATAATTATTTTAAGATAATTTTCTGTAATTTTCTGGCCAGTCTCTAGGACATACATGGGGGCAGAAGTTTTTAAGAGTAGAATGGAGTATCTTGTACATCTGTGTGCATAGAGAAAGATTAAAGGGTTGGTACTGACAGGAAGGCAAGAAATTTGGGAACTCCAGATATGAGAATATTCTTATAGGCCCACAAGCTTCATAGTTGTTCTAAATAAAGAATTTATTTAATGTTGCCTCATTTATTTTCTCAGGCCTTGACTGGTTCATCAGTACTGCTGCTTTTTGAATGGCATGTTTTCCTGCAGTCTGACACAAGGCATTGATTTGCCCTGGGAAGCAGTCACATCTTGCAAAAACAAGGGCAGAAGTACATGTGAGGGGGTGCCAATGTCATGCTGGAGCACACAGCTCCTTTCTTCAGAGCTGACCAAGGGCCACAGCACCTTGTTCCTCCCAGCCCTTGTTTCCAGTTCTCCTGGGCTGGCTTCTCACTGTCACAGAGAGCACTCTCTGCTTTGGCTGCCTTTGCTGTTACTGGCACTCACAGTCTGCAGAGAGGAAGAGAAAGGAGATAGCACATCAGTGGGATGGAGGAAGGCTGTGGTGGGAAAGGAGAGCATGTTTGGATTGCAGGACGTTGACTGCTGGTAGCAGGAAAGAAGGAAATCATTGTGATGTGGCCAATAAATGTGCTAAGAGGATAGGGACTGTATTATAAAGACACTGTTACACAGTGAACTGACTAAAGAAGAAACCAGAAAACCAATAGATCACTTGACTAATTAGGATCAAAAATCTGGGCAAGACAAGTCAGTCATGCAGTAATTTAAATGAATTTGTTGCTATTAAACAAAAAATGGACACTGAGGGTAAATGGGGAGCCAGATTCCTTCAGCAGACAGGTTCAGTGACTGATAGCTAGCAGGCAGTGCCCAGAGCCAGCTCCAGTGTGTGGGAGGACACAGGCAGCAGTGACTGTGGAGGTGCTCCCCACCTGGTTTCTTGTCCCTTTGCTTTTGTGCCTGTCACAGCTCTCTCAGGGTTCGTGTGCCTCTGCCAACACGCATGGCTATGGAAACAGTGAGATGGAAATAGAGTGCACGTGCTCCTCTCCATATCCCTGCCCCTATGCAGTGCTCCATGCCACCTGTGCCAGCTGAGGGGATGGCTGGTGCCAGCTGCTGGGCCCCTTTGTGGCCCTGGTGTCCACACCTGCAGCACTGCACTCTCCAGCTGTCAGTGACCTAGATAGTTTAGCTACTGTAAGGAAATTAAACCAGGCAGTGCATGGTCAAGGCCAAGGCCTAATCCCATAGAGTTAAGAACAGATGTGAGGAAACTTTTGGAATAATTCCCATCTGGGCTGGCTGCAGCATCCTTGTACTCTGGTTTTGGGGACAGCCATGCAGGCAGCCAGCTGCTGAGGCAGCCAGGATGCTCAAGGACTAATTGGCTAGTTCATAATTAGATCTGTGGAGAAAATCAGGACAAATGGAAGCTGATTTGTATGATTTATGATTTCAGTGTTTATGAGCTGTGCCTGTACAGGTTATGGCTTTGGGTGGGTGGGGAGGACAGGAAATGAATTGTTTGATTAGGATTGTTTTCTTTCTGCTGCAAACCTGGGTTACCCTTGGGTGTCCCAAGCAGGGGTGGTAATCTCTCTCTATGTATGAACAGAACTCTATTTGAAGCTTTCCTTCTCATTGCTGCTCTCAGATTCCAGCCTCCCCTGCCTGAGCCATCCCCTCCCTGCTCTACAGAGGCAATGAGGGGCTTGGCATGAGGCAGGATTGGCTGGAGATGCTGTAGTCTCTCATCTCTTGCACTGATGGTCTCAGCAGGCTGCCAGGGTTCCTGTTGCTGGGGGGGAACCACCCACCTGCAGGCCTTTCTTTGGGTAAAATGAAGGCTCTTGATAGATCCAGCAGTGTATTTGCATTAGGCTCTGCCTGGGCTGGCAGCAGCTGGTGTTGTAGTGCTGGCATCCTCACACAGGCTGGGTCACTCTGCAGCTGCTGTCCTTGGTGTGTTCCTGGGGATGGATGGATGGATGGATGGATGGATGGATGGATGGATGGATGGATGGATGGATAGGAAACCTTGGGAAGCATCATGGCAGCTTCTCTTGTGACTCTCCACCAAGTCCTTTGCTGCTAGGCAGGACTGGCTTGGGAGTTGGAAGGGCATTGCTGGGGCAGTGTCCTTGCTGCACACATGCCATGCTCCCTAACCAGCAGTGGGGTGGCTCTGGCCATTTTCAGGTGTTTTATTGCTTGGCTGCCTGCTAATTCTGATAGTATATTGCATGTCAATGTATCTGTTGTTGTTTTCCAAGCTTGTAACTGTTGAAGAGCAGCAGTTCCTGAGGGAACCATTATATAACACTGGAATCTTAATTGTCTGGGATCCAGCACCATATCATGCAGAAATTCATGAGGTAAGGCTGAATTTTTTGTAAATAAAATCAGATTCACGTGCTTTGAAGTGCTTCTGTTAAACCACTTCCTCCTAATGTGCAATCACTCATTCCAAGGCCTTTCTTGTTTGCCTTTTTGTTTTATGGATATATCTGTGTGTACTTCTGTGAGTATTCCATGCATGAGTGCTCCTAGAAAACTCTTGCCTGCTTCTGATCCCTGTGAAGGGCCTCAGGCCAAGGATGGTGGGTCACCACCTTTACTGTCCCATGGGCTGATGGCACAGGGAGGAGGTCACTGCTGGCTGCAGCAGGTGTCTCATTATAGGATGATTCCCTCTCTCTGACACTTAATCTAAGATATGCTGGTGGTTGATGCTTGGATATTTCAAGCAGCAGTCAGCCATGGCATATACTGGATGCATTATGAATGGATTGGGAAACCCTCTGAAGGTCTGTGTCAGCTTTCACCTGTGTGTATGCAATCCCCCTGGCAATTCACTTTTGATTTTGAGTGCAAAACAGCATTGTTTGATATGTGATGATGAGCTCTGGAGGCTCACAGTGAAAGCAGGTAGGAGTGAATAGTCCATTCTTTACTTTTATTTTAAATTCTGTCTGTAACTGAGAGGTCTTTGCATTCTTTCTTTGGCCTGCATTTCCTATTTGCTCACTGATATTTATTTCTGTGCCTGTCCCACAGCTCCAGGAGGCATAAGGGGCTATGGTGAGCATGTTTAAGAGTCTGTAACACCAGGATGGGCTATTTCTAACATTGGGGGAAAAAATCTCAAAATGACTTTAGGAAAATGTAAACCATTCCTAGTTTTTACTGAAAGGGGAAATTTAAGGGTGCAAATCAGCTCAGCCTGGTTTAGGAGGCTGAGCTGGGAACACCAGCCTGCAGAATATGCTGCTTGGTATTGCAATGTGGAGAAGGATCTGGGTCTGGAACATTTAGGGCAGAGTTCTCAACATTGTCTGCTGTTGGGGAGTGCAAAATGAAATTACAAAATTGAATTACCATTCATTGAGATGTGGGGTTTCCCTGCTCTGTGTACCGAGTCAGCTCACCACAGTGACCCAAGGGGACAGTGAGTGAGGGTGTGTAGCAGGATCTTCTTCCCCAGCAGCAGCAGGTTGACTAATCCTTGTTTCCTGTTGGTTACAGTAGAGTGGACCAGAAATAATCTGACCTCCTGTTTCTGTCTTGCAGTGGTACAGAAAACCAGATTACAACTTTTTTGAAAGCTATAAGGCGTATCGTAGAGCACACCCAGAGCAGCCCTTCTACATCCTGAATCCCAAAATGCAGTGGCAACTCTGGGACATTCTGCAGGAGAATTCCCTGGAGCATATTCAGCCTAATCCACCATCATCAGGAATGCTTGGTAAGATAATTGCCCTCTAAACTTCTGGTTCAGTTTGCAGGCAGGAACTCTCCAAGATGCCTTCTTTCAAAGACAAGTACAAATTTATGGTGCTTATCAGAGTGTTTTTACAGTGCTTGTCCTGTGCCAAAATTTAAGCTTCCTGTCTTCAGAGCAGCAGCTTAGTTGTATTAAAGTAGTTTGCAGCACCCCTCTGAAACAGCAGTCACAAACATGGCCCAGTTCCAGGTGGAAACAGGAGAGCAGGCTGCAACACTGGGATGGCCTCTAGGATTTGTAGCTTCTAGTGCCAGAGCACTTCCCACAGGGTGCAAGAGGAAGGATGTGTCTCCTGCAGGCTCAGATCTGGTCAGGCAAATAAATCTCATTACGGTTAATGAATTCTAAGGGTGTGCCTGTTTCTTTTTCATATACTATTTATGTATAAATATATGTGTGTGTATGTGCATAAAGACTTACTGGGGGTCTGTGGAAGGTCAGGCTGAATAGTTGCCCTGAAAAGGTCAGTGATATGCTCTCCTCAGCAAAGCAACTCCTTTTTACATTCTGCTGTTGCAAACATTTTCCTGCTTAGTGGAGAGCAGCTCTCATGAGCAGCTGGATGAAAAGGAGTGAACCTCTGGGGAAGCTGCCATGTATTTGAAGTCACAGCATAGATGTAAAGTCTTGTTTCCCATGGGCTGTCCAGCTGCTGTGCTTCCACTCTTTGTCTGCTCTATTCATCACTGCTGGGGCAGAGGCACTTTCTGTCTCTGTGTAAACAGAGCTGCTTCATGATTTTGCCAGGCCCAGCACCTATTAAATCATTGCATCATTGCTTGGATATGTGTAGAGCAGCTGTGCAACAGCACAGTCAATGACTTCAGCAGCAGAATTGTTAACTGGAGTTATGGGCTTGAAGACACACACGTCAAACAGCGGCTCCTCCAGGGCTTAACTTTGGGCCAAATCCTCTTGCTTTTTGCTTTGTAAAACAAATGCCCTTGCCAAGCTCAAGGGCATAGATGAGTTCCAGTTTCCACCTCTGTGTTCCCTGGAAGTCCTGAGTGTGATGGAAATTTTTCATTTGAAAAGGTGAATGAAGACATGTTTAAAGTATACTTTAGGTTCTTTGAATGTCTTACAGTTCCTCGTGGTCCCTGCTGTCTCAGATACTGCATGAATTTTCTGTGATGTTACACACTGATTCAGTTTCTCTGGTGTATTCTTGCTATTTCTTTTACTTAGAAGAAAAGTAGCTGGTAACTGTGGCTTCTATCTGATCTGGCTGTGCCCAGCACTGCCTGGTGTGATGTCCTCGGGTGACAAGACACAGGAGGGCAGCACTGCTCTGCTCTGGGAGCCTGAGGAGCAGAGGCTGCTCAATCCCTGAGCATCTCCCAGCACAGGCCCTTCCATTTCCCTGCACTCACAAGAGGCAGCTGGGACAAATATGAAGGTCTCATCTCTGCTTATCCAGGCAGGTTTGAGATGGGCTGTTCAGATCAGCTAATTGCAGTGCACGCTTGGCAGACACCCAGGTTTCCATGAAGGTCACAGATAATGGTAGCACTCTTAAAAATTGTCCTTTTGGCATGGCTGTCAGTGTAAACAATCAGCTGAAATCACGTTGGTCATACACTTGACAAGAGAGGGCTTCAGAAAAGAGCCCTGTCTGGCCAGACTTGTTCTCTGCCCCTGTGCTCTGAATGTTAATAATGAAAACTCTTCCCCTTTGTCCTGGTTCAGAACAAATTTGGGAGGGAACCCCCAAAGGAGCTCCTCTAGGAAAGCAGATTCAATTGGCCTCTCCCCACAACCAGTCCAGGAGAAAATGCCTCCTTGGAGAAAAGTGGAAAAAACCTGTTTATTAAACAATAAACCTAAACAACATTAAACAGTAAAACCCCTTGCTGCTCCAAAAGAGATGACAAACTGAGAAAGTCCCTCCCCGGGTTGCAGCTCAGCTCACTCA
>JAXCLO010000013.1:24095996-24106156 GCA_035583995.1 Arremon aurantiirostris
GGTTTGGAGATTGTTTATCCAACAGGTGCATGTTTGATTGGTTTCATGTGAATTGTTTTGACTCAATGACCAATCACTGTCCAGCTGTGTCAGACTGTGGAGAGAGTCACAAGATTCATTATATTTCTTTATAGCCTTCTATAAGTATCCTTTCTCTATTCTTTAGTATAGTTTCAGTACAGCATTCTTTAATATAATAACATAAAATAATAAATTAAACTTCTAAGAACATGGAGTCAGATTCATCATTTCCTTCCTGCCAGGGGGGACCCCAAAAATACCAAACTGTCACTGCAATGGCACAATGTTATTATGTTGATGCTCTGTAGCTTGCACAGGAAGGCAAAAC
Organism: Arremon aurantiirostris; assembly: GCA_035583995.1. Classification (NCBI taxonomy): domain Eukaryota; kingdom Metazoa; phylum Chordata; class Aves; order Passeriformes; family Passerellidae; genus Arremon; species Arremon aurantiirostris. Next base: position 24,096,346 of record JAXCLO010000013.1, read on the forward strand.
CCGTTTGCATTCATGAGCTGGTTGCCCTCTGTCCCCAGTGCTTTGGTGCTATTGACAGATCTTGTCAAAATCACTATTCCTAAATTTCCATTTATTAAAGTTATTATTATTAAACTGCATTTCTAAATTTGCATTCACTTTCAGGAAACGGAAACAATCTGACGTAACAGGGAATTTTTGGTACAGACTCATCATCACCTTTCCAAATGAGGTGAGACCAACTTGAATCTAATTTATCACCTCTCCTTTGCCAGGTTATTTCTAGTTCTTAACTGCTGGGGTAATTTTCCTTCTGAAAAGTGGATGTTTATGGAGCACTCTCCCTCCCCATACCCTCTGATGGCTGTCCTGCCTCCTGCAGCAAAGGTTTCCCAGTTTCAAAAACTCTGAGCTAAACTGCTCATTCTGATCCAAATTTATGTGAAAGCAAATGAAATGGAGTTTAGAAGGCAAGTGGAAAAATAAGCAGGAGGAAGAAGGGTGATGAATCCAGTGAGTTTTAGGAACACTTTTATTTCAGGAAGCCAGCATACACACATTTCAGCCTAGCCTGTGCTAGAATACTCAGAGAAAAGCACTTCTATAGGCAAAGTCCAAAAGTATAAGCAAAAGCCTCTAACACTCATAAATACTACATTGCAGGAGTGATGCTTCTCCAGGCTGAAAGTGCCTCTGTCCAAATGCAGAAATGGGGAAGATAACTACAGGCAAATTACAGACTTCTGGTGAAAGCCAATTGATTTGCTCTCCTGGGACTAGACAAGGTCAGAGCATGGGTTACAATTACCAGACCTACTTCCACTCTCCTCTGTCGCTTCCCATTAGCAAAACCCTTTTTTTTTTTTTTGAGTGTTTTGTGGTTGAGGGAGAGTGATGAAAAAAATCTAGTGGAGCTCTTGAAGCATTAGAGGTCTCCACTCAAACACAGGGCACTCAGAAACAAAATGATTCTTAGAGAGGGAGAGAAAGAGAGCAAAAGGGAGTTTTTCATCTCAGGAAATCAATGATGTGAGTCTTTAGCATCAACATAACAAGTCTGGATAGGCTGGAGTGCAGCCTGAAGAGCACTGAGGATTTGCTCCATGTATAAAATAATTCCAAACCTGTGAGATGTATTTGTACAGCACTGTACAGGTGGGTATTGCTGCAGCCCATCTTGAATAAAGCATGGCTGGCTGTGCAAACACTGCCATCCTTAGCCCATCTTTGTTTTCCTCCTTCTTGGACATATGAATGTAAACTGTAAATAAATTAAGCTTTGAATTTGGAATATTAATGAAGGTGAAGACCTTCCAAACCCAAAGGACTGCATAACAAAGTGACCTTTCAAACTGATTAACAGGAAAGAGATATTCATGACTGAGGGAGGGGAAAGTGAAAAAAACCCAAACCAGGTTTAAGAGTGTTTTTGCCTTGCTGTCATGGCAAAGGTGGTACCTTCAAAAGTTGCCCAGGCTGGCTTGTGAAGGTTTGCAGCATCCCATGTAGGTGTTGCCCCTGTTTCACACCACAACCAAACCCACTTTGTTCAGTCCTACTTAGTGTACTGTATTTTAGCAAACACAAGCAGATGTAATCTGTACCAGGTCAGCATCTTCCAGCACTGAGGTTTGGTAGAAGAGAGGTAAAAAAAGCCAGGTGCTCAGCAGACCCAGCATGAGCAGCCTTCTGCTGTCTCCCATGGGGGACTGAATCCTTCTGCCCAGGCTAGGCACTGCTGCAGGCAGTGCCACTGTCACAGCCTGACCTTCCCCAGTGCTGCTTGTCTGCCACCATCCCAGAGCTCCTCTGCTCCATGTCTCTGTGTTCCCTGGCTCCTTCCAGTGGTGGAGCTCATCAATCCAGACAGTTTGGCCACCCTCTATCCATCCCTGTCCCCCATCCATCTCACCCTCCTGCTTTACACCCTCTTTGGGGCTCTTTCCTAGATCACCACCACCAAATCAGCTGGAACTCCACAGGCTGAGTTCCATCTCCTTCTGACACTGGCAGTTTTTAGTCCCCAACATCAACTGCAGCCCCTGCAGATCATGGTGGCACAAAGTAATTTTCCAGTGCTGCTCATCTCCTCACCTTTTACAGCCAGGCTTGCAGTGAGCTGACACTCATGGTGTGCTCTTCCCTTCAACACTGCTGAGTCCCTCAAATGTCACCCTCCAGGAAAGAGCATCCAGAGAGCTGCAGGACAGTCAGTCCCTGCTATTCCTTCAGCTGAGGAGGAATGACTCCATACCCCTGGGCAGGCTGGGGCTGGCCCCTGGAAAGCAGCCTGGCAGAGGAGAGCCTGGCTCCAGGAGGGAATGCAGCTGATGGAGAGGCAGCAGTGCGACACAACAGCAGGGAGAGGGAACAGCAGCTGGGGCTGCTGGGGAATGAGCAGTGCCAGCAGCTCAGGGGAGGTCAGCCCTGCCCCTCTGCCCAGCACTGCTGAGACTGTACCCAGTACAAGAAAGACCTGGACTTACCAGAGCAGGTCTAGGGAAAGGCCACATAGACGATTAAGGGACTGGAAGATCTCTTGAAACAGCTGGGACCATTCAGCCTGGAGGAGTCTCTCAAGGATCTGATCCATGTGTATAAACACCCAGTGGCAGGGAGTAAACTTTTTTTTATGTTTAAACAGACTTTCCTGTATTTCAGTTTGTGCCTTTTGCCTTCTGCCCTCTCCCTGACACTGCTAAAAGTGCAAGAGGCAAAAAGCACAGACTGAAATATAGGAAAGTCTGTAAAACATAAAAGAGTTTAGTCTCAGAATGATCAAGCAGTAGAACAGGTTGCCCAGAGAATGTGTGGAGTTATCCTTCAAACTGTTCAAAACCAAACTGGACATGGCCTCAGACAATGGCTCTGAGCAAAGGGTTGGTGGAAACCTCCTTTTGATGGAAGGAGGCTCCTTCCAGCCCCAGTGGTTGTGAACAAGGCCATCACTGTGGGCTCTAACTCAAAAATAACTCACAGCATCAGCCTCTCTGGGGAATGCAGCTGCAGCTACCACAGGCAAACAGCTCCCACCATCTTTGTTTTGTGGCTCTCTTCACACAGGTCTTTCCCATCCCTGGACATCTGCAGTGACCCTCCTGTCCCTTTTTCACACTGTGACCCAAAGAGCCACTGCAGCATTTCGTGTCACCCTGCTTCCCTGCCCCCTCCTGCACAGCACCTTACAAATGCCAGATGCTATCCAAGGGTCTTATCAGCCTGTGGTTCTGAGCGATCTGACTGACGTGGCTCCTGCCTTTCACACGGGCTGCTCCTCCTGTGACAGGCACACCCAGGACTTTGGATGCCTGTTTGCCCCCTGAGGGCTGTGATCAGCACGCACATCTCTGTGGTTATGGGATGGCTGCGAGCTGCAGAAGCCTTGTGGTGGGGCACAGCGAGTGGGGCTTATCTTCAGGATCCTGTGCCTGGAGCTCTGCCCTGTTTCACAGCTGTGCTGCAGCGCTTCCTTTGCCTGGTGCCACCCAGTGCTCCTGAGCCGGGCACCTGCGGGCATCCTGCCACCCTTCACTCACCCGGGCTCCAGCCAGCTTCTTCCTTTCTCACAGCTCCCCCAGCCAGGATGCTGATTGAAGGGCACCAACCACCAGAGCATTCCTGCAACACAGCAGTGCAGCAGCTGGCCAGTGCCAAGGCTAAGTGTGCAGAGAGGCAGTCTCCACTAGCAGCTCATTACTGACACCAATTAACAACCCATTACTGAGCCCTTTGGGGCTTACAGCTCTGCCTGCTCCCTCCACTTCTGTTAATGCAGAGTTTGACAAGTGAGGCTCTTTGCCACTCATGTGAGATGCTGAGGCCTTGCTTTAGGCGCCAGCTGAAGCTCCCCATGGTTTGGCTGTACCTGTGCTCACACAGGGCTGCAGGCCAGAGCCCTAATGCTGCCCCATCATGATCCTCTCCTGCTCCATCCATGCCTCAGGCACCATTTGAGTGCAGCATTTGAGGAGGGCTGGAGAGGCTTTCCTACATTACTGTCAAGCTGCTCCCTGTGCCCACCTCACATCAGAGCTGTGCAAACACAACTCAGCACTCAGGTGTCCCTCTGGCTGCATGGGGCCATCCAGACCAGGTATTGCACCTTCCTGGCTTTACTTAGCTTGGACTTCAGCACTAGTGAGCATTTCAAATCCCCACTTGCTGAACATCTCTGTTAGCCATAGAACCCCCCCTTTCAGAAACTGCAGAGTGGTGTGTAGCAGTCTGAATTGCTGCTAGCACAGTCCAGGGTAAGGAAGCAAAAAGGACCTTTGCATAATATCCACAGATGTTTTATTCAGCTGTGTGGTGAGATGTTCAGTTCCCAGCATCCACACACAAAGGGTCAAGCTTTTTCTCTACGAGCCAGTACAAAGATGAGGAACAATCAGGGAATAGGGAAGGAGTGGCTCAGGGACATAGGAACAGACACAGGAACAGAGGAAGGAGCCCATGAGGTTTAACAGCTTTTTGAGGGAAGATTCTTGTGTCTCCCTAGACCAGGGAATGCCCCCAAAGGTCGCCACAGTGGTGAGGCACCAGAGCTCACTGTAAAGTAGTGCCAGCATTGATTTGGCCAGGAGGCTGGCATTCGAAAGCTAACTGATGTGAAATCTGCTCTTACGCAGGAGGAGGAGGTGCTGTGGAAAGCCTCAAGTACCAGGGAGCTGCTGGTGCCAGGCCCCTGCCCTGCACTGGCAGCCTGTGCCCAGCCTGCCCTGCCCGGCTGCACAGAGCCCGTGTGCCCTGCCTTGGGTGGCAGCTGCTGCTGACTCTGGCACCTTAAATCTGCAGGTAACATCACTTTGTTTCTCCTCTCTTGCTGGCTGAACGCTGCTGAGCAGGGTCCTGCTGTGCCTGGGGGAGGCAGAGGAGGCTTTGAGCGTGGTTTCTGCTGGGCAGGAGTCCCTGGGGTGGGCTGTGATCTCTGAGCCTTCCAGGTTCTGTTCTTATTCCAAGGTATTCTCTGGGTACTTTACCTGGAATATCACAGCAGCTGAGAACTGGAAGTTAATGCATCCCAATATGGGAAATGAGTGATTCTAAGAAATTTTTTTTTGGTCTAAGAGAACTCCTTCCAGCATTTATCAAAGCAGATCATGGTTAGGGTGACCACATTACAGTTTTCAAGGGATGCAGTGATAGATGAGCCTGAAAGAACACAAGTTTCAAAAAAGAAGAGAACAAACTGCTGTGCCTTAGATCCTTGCATTTGAGAGAGGTGTGAACAACAGCAGCAAGGGTGGAGCAGGCAGTTTGCAGATTTCTTTATGCTGTTTGGAAACAGAGAGGAAAAGCTCCTCACTTCAGTACCACAGCAGGGCCCTCACCTGGGTCTCGTCTGCCATGGGGACACTTTGCTGCTCACTCTTTCAGGCCATGCTTCCCCCCAGCCTGGCTCCTGCCCAGGGCAGGCCAGCAGTGCTGTGGGTACATTAAAACCTCTGGGAGGTGCTGCCCTGCCCAGGCCTGTTCTCACACCTGTGCTGCATCTTCACTGAGTATTTGCTGGGAGCCACCCATTCCATCTGTGGGACTGCTGGTGACAGGGCTGTTGCCATGGAGGTGGCAGGTCTGAGGGCAGCTCATGCACAACATGCTGTGCTGTACCTGACTTCACTCCCATTTCCCTTCTTACTCTCTCTCTGCTCAGTTCCAGGTTCCTTCTTTCACCCACCAGGGCTCCCATGCTGTCCTTATCCACCTCTCCCACCATATTCACCCTTTATTTCACCCACCATGTTCACCCTTTATTTCACCCACCATACTCACCCTTTATTTCACCCACCATATTCACCCTTCAGCTCTTGGTGCCTGCCCACTTTTGAGCTCTACCAGAAGGAAGAGCTTTTTCCATGCAAGACTCCCCCTTCTGCAGCTGCTTTCCTGCTGGAAAAACATTGGATGCAGCCACCACAGTGCTGCTGCAACATTCCCTGTGCCTTCAGCCTCTGCCTTGCATCTCTTCCTCCAGCCTCTCTGTTCAGGGTCTGGCAGAACCCTCCTGCTTCTTGAGCTGCTGGAGGAAACAAGCCCAGCCTGGGCCTTCCTCCCCACATGATCACCAGCCTCTGGGCTGGGGACAGCTGCTGATCAGCTCTCCCCAGCCTGTGGTAGGGACAGCAGGACACCCTGCACAGCATTAGTGACCTTGTCTGTTGAGCCCCAGCCTACTTCTGGTCTTCCAGCAGCAGCAAGATGCTGTTTCACAGCTGTCTCCATCCTTTTTCACAGCTGTAAGTTGCTGCCTAGCCCCTCTGATGCTGTAGGTATTTCATCTACCCCACATGAAACATTTCCAGTAGCCACAGGATATGCTAGCTGGTCAAGCTGAACCTCTTTAAAGGTTTGGGGTTTTTTTTTTGCTCATTCATCCCCTCTCAGTGCTTTTTGGACTGCTTTAAACCCTCTACTCATTTCCTCCATCCTCCTGCCAGCCTCTGGACTGCCCTGTGGGCTGGAGCACTTGTGAGCCCTGCTGCTGGGAACTGCACTGGGCCAGGACTCCAGCTCCAAAGGCAGAGCTGGCCAGAGCCCTTTGATGCTGCAGAGCCCAGCAGTGTGGTTTGCCTGTGCTGCACCTCTGCAGAGGCTGCTGCAGGCACTGCAGAGCTGCACTGCTGCAGGCACTGCACACCAGCACTGCTGCAGGCACTGCAGACCTGCACTGCTGCAGGCACTGCATCCCAAGGCAGTGAAAGAAAGCCTGGGCACCAGTGCAGCTGTCAGACTTCTGACTCATGTCATAAGCAGTGATCATAAACAGTGACAGTTCCCTGCTGCTACTGTCCATAGTGCAGAGATGTTTTCCTCAGGGGACAAGTGTCCCCTTCCCTGCAGGCTACAGGCAGTGAGCAGCAAGCCTCTGTTGGGAAAGCCAGGCCTGAGCATACAACAACTGTGCAGCAGTCACATTAGTGTCTACTATTGTAAGACACTTACACATCCCTCCAAAAACTGAGTTATTTGTGTATTTTTCAGTCACTTCAGGACTGAATTCTCATTTGCAGGCAGTGCCCTCACCCACTGGCCACAAGGTCTGCATTGCTGGTGGAGGCACATAACTGCTTAACTAGGCAGAGGTGATGTCCCTTCCCAGGTCTCTGAAAGCTGTGAGATTTCACCAGATCCCTCCCCACTTCACTCTGTAAAAAACTTACTTTACATTGAAAGGGGTTTTTTGTTGTTTGTTTGTTTGTTCTGAAGTGAATTTAGATGCAAGCAGAAGTGACAGATACTGAGAATCACCGATTCAGAGAATTTTTCCATGTGCTTGTCACATGAAACCACTGTGCACAGGAAGGGCTCTGCTGAAAGACGATTTTTATCAGCCCATGAACTCACACTCTTCACACAACTAATACTCCTGCAAAGCATCTTGCAGCTAGTGTGACAGAGGTTCAACAGCTACTACCCACAACATGGATTTCTGAGGGTGGCTGGCTGCCTGCCTGGAGCAGGAGCCATCTAATTCAGCCCTTGTTCTACAGCGGTGTTCCCTCTTCCAGATGTGACCTTCTGCTTTGCATTTGCAGACTCCTACTCTCTCCTGGAACAAAAGGACTTAAAATCAGGTAAATCCTTCCACATTCCTCTCCTGGTGAGGTGGAGAGCAGCATTCCTCACTCTCTCCCTTGGGACAGCAGGAATGCAGATTCAGCTGTTTTCCTCAGCTTGGAGGTGAAGCTCCAGGTTCACCAGGTGGTGCAAAGGCTCAGAAACCTTCCCAGATAGAACCAGAGAATGAGAATTTCTATCAAGTGACATTTGCTATGCACTCCCACCCCTTCACCCCCAGTCTGAATCCAAACCCAGTAGAACTGACAGAAGAGCTTTCACTCATGGGTTGTGCTGGGCTTTAGTTTTGGTTGCTGCAAACCCTCCCTGGCTCAACACCAAGCTAAGGGTAATTTTACATCATCTGCACAGCCTGGCTCAAGGAATTTGTGTTCACATTGTCACAGGATGTGCCCACTACCTACGGGGGCTCTTCTGAGTGCCATGTTCCTCCTGCCCTCCCACACTTCAAGATCTCCTTATTTTACAAAGGCTGTCTGCCATGTCCTCTTGGAAATGTACCCTGAGACACTCATAAACTGAATGGATATAAACAATACTTGACAAAGGATGCCAAAGAATGACACAGGCTGACTGAGAAAGACAGCTCTGGAAAGCTCAAATTCACATTTTTAACAAAAGGCATATGTACTTACTTACATGTGCTTTTTTTTTTACAGCTACTAAGAGGTCTTACCATGTCTTTTCCTATTTCAGGTCTCAGAACATCATACAACATCTGTAACTCAGGACAATGAATGTGTCCAACAACTGCAGCACCACAAATCTAGAACCTCACCCCCACGTTCGCCTCATTGAGTTTGCTCTGTATAGCTTCATTTTCTTTTTTGGAGCACTATTTAATGTCCTTGCCTTCTGGGTGTTCTCCTGCAAGATGAAGAAGTGGACAGAAACCAGGGTGTATGTAATGAATTTAGTCTTTGCAGATTTCTCTGTCATCTGCACCTTGCCTTCCATGGTTTATTTGCTCTGGAGTAAGTCAGCCCGAGGGGAGCTGTGCCAGTTTACAGAGACAATGTATTTTATCAACATGTTAGTGAGCATCTACATCGTTTCATTCATCTCCATTGATCGATACATTGCCATAAAGCACCCTTTGAAAGCCAGGGCCTTCAGGTCCCCGTCAAAGGCTGCCCTCCTCTGTGGGCTCCTGTGGGTCCTGGTGATAGTCAGTGCCACCATCAAGCTGATGCACCAGACACATGCAGATCTCTGCTTCCAGACCAACACCCTGCCTGCTGCTCTCAGCCTGCTGGCCATTTTCTTTGTTTTCACTCTCCCATTTGCCATCTTGATCTTCTGCTCCACAGAAGTCATCAGGGACCTCAAGAAACATCTGAACACGAATTCACCGGAGGAGAAATCGATCCATAAAGCTGTACACATAATTTATGCAAATCTGATTGTATTTATGATATGTTTCCTGCCAGCCTTCCTCGGGCTGCTCGCCAGGTTCATCATGGAGAGCGTTGGAGCTACCTGTTTCGTGCTCTGTGTCATGAAGAATTTCTCCTCCGTGCTGAGGTGCATTGCCACATCCAACTGCTGTCTCGATAGTGTCTGCTACTACTTTGTCACCAGGGAGTTCCAGGAAGCCTTTCTACAGCCCAAAGCCAGCACTCAACAACCAGAGGCAACCCACCCCTTGCAAATAGAGACATGCTAAAGGAAAAAGGGGAACAAACCCCAATATCTGCAACATAAAGAGGAAATACAGCTTCAGGGCTATTGGGATAACTATTGCTCTTTTCCTCTAGCAAGTTCTTTGTTAGGTTTAGAAAGTTATACTCTATGTTTCCATTAAGCAAACAGGTCACAGAGATATGTAAAAGTGTGTATGTAATCAGTTGTTGTTAACGTGCCTCCATTCCACCCTCCAGCACCTACTTGTTACTGGTACAGCAAGACAGGTGAGCCATGTACCTCTTTCAGTTCCTTCTGCAGCCAAAATCCACTGATCCTTCTCGCCAACATGTACAAATGTATCTATCATATTATACCTCATCATGTATTTCAGGTTGTTTCCATTATTAAACAAATCCAGTTGTCCCAGACTGAAAGGCAAGATGTATTCTATTTGCCATCTGTATGGCAGTTGTCTTCTGTTCAGTGGGCAGTTTGTTTTATCTCTTCCCCACCCACTTCTCCCTCAGGAGGGGACATCTGCTGATAACAGACTATTGAATGTCACTGCATGGCTGATAAGAACTACAGCATCCCATTGGGAGATGTGAGCCCAGAGGGAGGAGCCAAG
>JAXCLO010000013.1:24106311-24122715 GCA_035583995.1 Arremon aurantiirostris
CACTGCAGGAGGGCTGCAGCCACAATTCCAATGGGACTGCCACCAACACCCTGACCCACAGGGTGTCAGGTTGGGTTTTGACTCTGTCAGTGTTGTTCTAGTGTACTGCATTGCTTATTTTATCCTTTTATTTTTCTTCCCTATGAAAGAACTGTTATTTCCTGCTCCCATATTTTTTTGCCTGAGAGCCCCTTAATTTAAAATTGATAGCAGTTGGGAGGGGTGGGGAGGTTTACATTTTCCATTTCAGGGGAGGCTCCTGCCTTCCTTAGCAGGCACCTGTCTTTCCAAACCAAGACAGCAGTTTATATTTATCCATTCCTTTGGCAGCCTGGGCTGGGTAGCTGTTCAGATGATTCTTGCATATTATTAAGCACATGTCCCTACAAAACAACCTAGACTGTCCTGACCTCCTTCCCCTTCACCTCAACAGGTCAGACAGGTGTGAAGGAACACTTCTGGGATGAAAGCAACACTTGTCCAGTGCCATAAAGGCACAAAGTCCAGATTTCAGAGCCAAGTCCTCCGGCCAGCTGCCTCCAGCTGCCCTGCTGAGCCCTGGCCCCCAGACAGCTCCTCATCCCTGCAGGGCTGTTCCTCCCACACGCTGAAGGCATTTCACTGCTGCCCTGGCATTTGCCACCCTGGCACTGCCCTGCCCTGGTTTGTGCTGTGCCACCAGGCTGACCCCCAGGGCCACCACAGCTCGGGCTCAGAGCAGCCCCACCCTGCTGGGTTTCCACAGCCTGCCCACACTGACACCCCTAACATTTCCATCACGGATTTGTGTTTTTCCACGAGTCAGCAGCCCAGAGGAAGTGGATAAATGCTGCCTAGAACTGGGCATTTTTTTTTTTCTGAATGCCAAAAAACCCCCAAAACAGCACTGAGCTCTGCCCGGCAATACTCAGAGTGTTCCACCAGACAGTGTGGGGGAGTCTTTCCTGCCCACAGACACATCTTCCCCTTGACCTACACCTGCCCTCAGTCACCCCACAGCTGATGCACCATCTGCTGCTGCCACCTTTGAGAGCATTAGCGCCTGTGTTGGGTTTGCAGGGCCTGGTTTTTGGTAGCAGGGGGTCCACAGAGGTGGCCCCTGTGAGAAGCTGCTGGAAGCTTCCACCATGTCCAGCAGAGCCAGTCCCTGATGGCTCTGAGGATGGACGTGCTGCTGGCCAAGGCTGGGCCAATGAGAGAGGTTGGAAACACCTCTGTGGTAACAGATTTAAGACGAAAATCAAAATATAGGGGGACAGCTTTTTCTAGCCAGAGAGGAAGGTGAGAACATGTGAGGGAAACAATGTGGAGACACCAAGATCAGTGGAGAAGGATGGACAGGAGGTGCTCCAGGGGCTGAGATTCCTCTGCAGCCATGGTGAGAGCATGGTGAGACGGCTGTGCCCCTGCAGCCCCTGGGGATCCATGGGGGATGCAGAGATCCATCCACAGCCCGTGGGGATTCAGGGGGGATGCAGAGATCCACGGGGATGCAGAGATCCACCCACAGCCTGTGGGGATCCATGGGGGATGCAGAGATCCACCCACAGCCCCTGGGGATCCACAGGGAATGCACAGATCCACAGGGGATGCAGAGATCCACCCCCAGCCCCTAGGGATCCAGGGGGAATGCAGAGATCCACGCCCACTCCCCGGGGGAGGTGCCCATGCTGGAGCCGGTGGATGCCTGGAGGAGGCTGTGATCCAGTGGGAGCCCCAGTGGAGAGGGGGCGCTGTTCCCAGGCTGGAGCAGCCTGTCCTTGGAGGACTGCACGCCATGGATGAGTGACCCACACTGCAGCAGTTTTGGGAGGACTGTCTCCCGTGGGAGGGACTCACATAGCAGAATTTTGGGAGGCGTGCTGCTCGTGAGAGTGGACCCAGCTCTGGAGAAGTTCACAGAGAACTGTCTCTCCCATGGTCTCACAGGTACTGCTCTCCCAGAGCAGCACAAGGAAATCTCGGGGGTGAACTGACCCAAACCTTCATGCCCTGTCTCCCTGTGCTGTCAGTGGGAAGGAGGGAGGGGTTGGGAGAAGAAAAGGTGTTTTAAGGGCTTACTTTACTTCTTATTATCCACCTCTAATTTTGAAAGCAATAAAATCACTTTGTATCTCTAAGATGAGCTTGTTTTGCCCTTGGAGTGTTTTCTCCCAGTCCTTATTTCAGCTTAGGAGGCCTTTGTTAAATGTTCCTTTCCTCTGCCCTGCTGTGGCAGGGGAGGGTGAGTGAGCAGCTCTCATGGGTGCCTGGCATTTGGCCAGTGTCACACCATGAGTGAGCAGCTCTCGTGGGTGCCTGGCATTTGGCCAGTGTCACACCATGACATCTCCAAAGACAAGAATTAACGGGACAAATCCTGAGGGAGTCAGTCTGGCTCCTGTCAGCTGGCTCACAGAGATGGGATTCCAACTGCTCTAGCCAGTGGGCAGCAAAACCCATCCAAATGTCTGTGACAGCACTGGGCAGCTCCTAACCATGCTCCCAAAGGTCCCAGCCCCTCAGTGCCATACTGGTGGCAGTGACTGTCGTGACCTGGCATCCCAGCCATGCTGATGGGCAGAGTTACACTCCTGGCTGCTGTGCAGAGGGTGAGCCAGCCTACAGGTCTGTCAGGTGCAGTGACAGCAGCTCCGAGTGTCCCCAGGGTCGCTGTCCCCGGGGGCACAGGCACCACTGTCCCCTCGGAAATGTCCCTATCCCAGCGGGCCCCCTCTGCCACCGCAGCACCGCTGCCCAGCCTCCCTGGGGAACCTTCTGCTGCCAGACGGGCAATTTGCAACCATTACGGGTTTTATCTCAGAAATTGTTTTCCCCCGACTGGAAAGATGACATTTTAATTGCCGGGCTGTGTGAGGCGAGGCGGGGATGGGCGGGGGGACCGACGGCGGAGCTCTGAGCTGCCGGCAGCGGGACAACAGAGGGCACCAAAGGCTCCAGCCCGAGAAAGGGCATAAATGAAGCGCTGGTGTTCGCACGAGTTCAGTGCTGGGCTCAGCCCTGCCGGGTTGTGACAGCCCCGGGACAGCAGTGACAGCACGGCCACCACGAATCCCTTCCCTGCCGAGATAGCCGCGGCCTGTGTGAGGAGCCAGCCCGCCCGCGGAGCAGGTAAAGCCAGCCCTCCCTTCCCTGTCCCACAGCAGCGACCGTGCCCTGCCCTGCCCCTCAGGGTGCGCCTCGTCCCCTGCTTCTCGCTGCCCGGCTTCCCTGCTGCTCCCACAGCTGCTCTGCCTCTGATGGCAGCCACATCCCGCTCAGGGGCTCTCTGCCCCTCGCTGCAGGTGCCATTAGTGCTCACTCAGCAGTGGGGACAGCTGGCACGGCCTTGGAGCTGCCACACGGCCTTGGAGCTGCCATCAGCTCTGCCCTTGTGTGGGGCTCACTGAGGCTGGCATGTCCAGCCCAGTGGGCTCTGCTGTTCCTCAGACCACTGATATGGCAGAGTGGCTTTTTCATTGCAAGGTGACCACAACAGGCTGCCAGGGAACAGCTGCAGCATAGGCGAAACCACAGAGGGGCCAAAACCTATGAAGCTGAAAGTCCAAGAGCACCAGGACTCCGGCTGTATGTTAGTTCCTCCATGAATTCCGCCCTAAAAATGCCTGTATGCCTGGGGTTCACTGCTGCTGTACCAGTTCTGGTGCTAGGGCAGGTGTTGTGCTTTCCTCTGCCAGATCTGTCTCCCAGTCTTGCACACTAGAAACAGTTCACTTACTTAATGCAATCATCTATTTTCACTACAATTTGCATGTTGATGTTTAGAAGCTGCTGACTTATAAGGCAAGGTATTGGTAAGAGATTGTAGGAATCTGGGCATTTTCCGTGCCTGGCTCATTGCAAACACTTCCTATATGAGCTGCAGACAAAATCTGATTCATCCTCTTTGCTGGTGGCAAATGCCCTGAGATATTTAAAGGAAGAGCAGGAGATATGTTCTCAGATTCATGTTTTCTGACTAAAATTTTTGCTTCCTACCTCTGAAGGCTGAGATGAGACACGTGCTCATTTGCTCACTTTCCCTTGTTTCTCTGGAGGCCTGTTATCTGCTAGGGCTGCTGATACCCCTGCTGAGCTGTTCCTCCCCACCAGAGGAATGGATTTGTGTTTGGGGGCACAAATCCCGCCCACAGCAGTCTGCAGTTGCATTCCCACTGTCCTTGGGAGCAAAGCCACTGGGCTGGAAGGGCTCAAGCTCTGAGGATTTTCTCAGGTCTGGCAAAACTCAGAGCAAACCCATGGGGTGGCTTCAGCAGCAAACCAAGGGCTGTGGAGGGAGAATGGGGAATGCTGCTCAGGAAAAATGGGGAATGCTGCCCAGGGCAAACAGGGAATACTGCCCAGGGCAAATGGGGAATGCTGCTCAGCTCTGGTGTGGGCTGTCCTAAAGCCAGTATCTCTAACAACTGCAGCAGAGCAAAGGTAACAACGAAAAATAGTATTCTGCTTTGCTGTGACCCAACTGTTCATACCAGGACTGGAGGGATGGTGAGGCAGGCTTAACCCTGCACCAGCAGCAAGAGAGGGCAGTCTCGGTAGTTTTGTGGACTGAACAAAAACCAGTTCAGGTTTTTGAGGCTGCCCACATGACACGAGGAACTGCAGGGCCATGAGAGGAGGGCACAGCTACAGGACACTGCCAGTGACCTCAGTCTCATGCCTGCACTCTTTCCTTGCAGAGACAGCCCAACATGGAGAACTGCACTGTCAGAGATGCACATGGCAACACTATGGTGCTTCAGCTGCTTGTGTACATCCCAGTGCTCGTTTTGGGGATCCCACTGAACGTAATTGCCTTCTGGGTCTTCTGCTGCAAAATCAAGAGGTGGACCGAGACCAAGGTGTACATGATCAACCTCATCATGGCAGACACTTCCCTGCTCTTCACCCTGCCTTTCCTTCTGTATTTTACCAACGACACACATCCCATAGACCGGCTGTGTTTAACCATACAAAACATCTATTTTACAAACATGCCTATGAGCGTCTTCATCATCACCCTGATTGCGATTGATCGATACCTTGCAATCAAGTTCCCTCTAAAAGCAAAGATCCTTCGATCCCCACTGAAGTCAGCTTCTGTCTGTGGCTTTCTCTGGATAGCAACGCTAACTTATTCCGTTTCGTATCACACACATCGCGGTAACCAGGACGGTTGTTGCTTTCGGAAACAATCTCTTCTACCTAAATATGCCTCCTTATTCTACAGCATCTGTGGGTACTTTATTCCCTTAGGGATTGTGATGTTTTGCTCAGTACAAATCATCAGATGTCTAAAAAAGAAGATGGCCACAGGTCCTCATGAGACAAAATTATTCCAGAAGGCTGTGCAGATAGTTTCTGTGAATTTGTGTGTGTTTGCTATCTGTTTCTTACCTTTCCACATCTCACTGCTCTTGCGGTTTGCAGTGGAAACTGCTGGAGCTTATTCTCTGATGCCAGGAGTTATAACCTATATTAAGGTCTCTGCATGCTTAGCAAATTCTAACTGCTGTCTGGATGCATTTTGCTATTATTTTGCAGCCACAGAATTTCCAGAGTTTTCTTCTATGTTCCCCAAGTGTATATTTATCAGGTCCAAGATGAACCAAAGCGAGGAGTCACAGCCACCCACAGATCAAGTGATGATATGAACAAGGTGTCGTGCATGGCAGGTGTTGAGTGCCACAAAGCTGCTCAAGTTTTGAGGCACAGGCAATGGAGCCACATACAGTGTTTGCAATTATTGTAGGCATAGGCATATGGACAAAAAGGGGCAAACCCCTCCAAAGGGTCTGATGTTAACTTGAATTTTGTCCTGCTGTCCTCAGTGACTTGACTCCAGCTCTGACTACTGTCCTGTATCATTGCATCGCAGCTCCAAGCGCCTCCTGGTGACAGCTTGTCTTGGTTGGCTTCGTGGTCCTTCACTTTCAGTGTCTTCTGACTTGTAAAACTCTAAAATATTTCCTCCTGGGACTGCAAGCTCATATTCTGCTGATGTAAACTTAGAGACAAATAACTTCCTTAGTGACAACTGACATATAGTTCCCCTACGAGTCTGTCACCACGCAGTAGTGTCACTGATTCAGACCACAGTCTGAAACCACTGACTAGACCTTGCTGAAGTAAACACACAAAGGACTGTTCCCAGCACGGAAGGTGTCCCATATCCAGACATTAGATCCACCTGCTTTGTGTCAATGCTTGGGCAGACAACACAGCAGAAGCTGCAGTGAGCAATGGTGCCATAACAACAGATGAAACTACTCAGGTCATTCAGCTGATAACTCCAGTCCCAGTTTTCTTCACTGGTGTATTTTCTAATGCTCTGGCATTACTGGTATTTCACTGCAAACAGAGCAAGTAGCCTGTGTGTGCATGTGACCAGTTTAACCACTGCACACTGTTTAGTCCTCGTTCTGCCTTCTAAATGATCTTTTCAAAGACAGGAAAAGATATGGGAGACAAATAGTGCCTGATCTTATCAACCATTTATTCTTAAGGAGATATGTGAGTCTTGTCACCCATCAACAAATATGCTGCAATTAACTACCCCCAGAAAGCAAGGGCCTTCTTGGCAGACATCTCTTACAAGCCAGGCAAGTGGTGTTCAGCAAGGAAAAACACTGCTACTTCAGGAACAGCACAGAGGGCCTTCAAAAACATTTTTGGACCTGGGATTCCCTTCTGAGACCTTGGATCTCATTGCTTATAATGAAGGCCTGTTCCAAAAAGATTATTATGATTTTTTAATTATTATTTTGGGAAAAGAGATAAAGATCCATATCAACCTACTGTTAATCCAGAAAGCAAACAACTTGCTTGTTTTTGCAGATTCAGTCATGGTCATGTTTTCTCCCAGTTAATATGGAGAATTTGTTCCATTTCCAATGGGCTCCAAATAGGTTATCCACTCTGAAATACAGAACAGCAATGCTTTTTATACATGTGGCCTCACATATAGGTCTCATAAGTGATCCTTTTTCTCATTGTAAAGGGGAAATTAGTTGATTTCACAATCTCTGTCATCATTAAGATTTTTTTTGCTGTTTCCACTGAATGTATGAAAACAAACAAACAAAAAAATCCATACTTTTGCAAGTGAAAATAAAGATGTGTCATAGTAACATATCTATAAATAAATATTCATTTATTACCATTATACATCAGAGTCCTCTACTCTTAATGCTAAACCTATACTGGAGATTGGGAGAAAAGCCTTTGCCACAGAGATATAAGATCTGCCTTCCAGAAGGGTATTTAACAGTGAAACCCAAAGATGAGCAAGGAACTTTCTGATTATCTGAAGATATATATTCTACCTTGGACAAAAATTATTATCTGGTTTAAATGTCAAGTTTAGGATGGGTTTCTGGCATCCTGCTTCAATCTGAACAAAGCCTCAGCTCCCTGAGTGCTGCCAGTAAATGAAAGAGATGAGTTATCAGACCCTAGGCCACAACAAACTGCTGGCCTCCATCCAGCACTGCAATAGCAATCCAGGAGGATGGCGACATCCTTAACCCCAAATCTTTTCCATTTCCTAGCACAAGAGTCTGGGAAATGGTAGTGGGGACCAGCCACAGCTGCCAGAGTCCATCAGCTTCCCCAAACAGCAAGGTTGAATCACTTCATTTTACCAACATTTCTGCAAGATGTAACTTTCCTGTCCCTTAAAAGAAAAAAATGCTAATAATGGTTTCCACTTCAGGCTTGAGAGAAAAAAAACAAAAAAAACAAAAAAACCCAAACAATAGAAGGAAAAGCCTGCAAAAAATTCAGAATCTTGCTTTTATGAATCTGCAAAAATAATCTGCTTTTATGTGAGTG
The DNA here is from genome assembly GCA_035583995.1 of Arremon aurantiirostris. Taxonomy (NCBI): domain Eukaryota; kingdom Metazoa; phylum Chordata; class Aves; order Passeriformes; family Passerellidae; genus Arremon; species Arremon aurantiirostris. The sequence goes on from JAXCLO010000013.1 coordinate 24,114,124, forward strand.
AGTGATGAGTGAGTGAGTGAGTGAGTGAGTGAGTAGCCATCCATGTGGCATTTTTGGCCCTCCTATGCATGGAAGGCAGGGGCTGGCATTAGTCACTATTTTACTGTTTGGTGGCATTTGGGCAGGCCTGAGAGCTGAGTTCTTATCAGAGGTTTGATCTCCAGGGGGCTGAAGGACAATACTGGGGAGCTGTGGGCTGGGTGCTGCTTTCAGGTGCTGGAGGCATCTCTGATTTTGTTTCCTTGGCACAGCACAGCTGTTCCAGGGGTGAGTGCTGCCCAGCAGCCTCCAGGGAACTCCACAAGCCCTGAAGCAGCATCAGGCTCTTGGGAAGCACAGGCTTTTCCATGCCCTGCCCAGTGTGTGGGCACAGATACTCAACTGGTCCCTGGTGCTGCTGATGCCTTAGAACTTTAGCTTTTGTGTTTTTCATGTATTTGTAATCCTGCAGTTCTTTAGTGTAACTCTAAACTCCACACACAGTGTGAGCTGCTGCTTTCCCATTTTGGTCAGACACAACAATTCCTCTCCAATCAAGGACATCTCACTGCCTCAGGCCCTGAGAGATGTAAAATAAAAGTGAGTTGGGGAAAGCAAACTCGGGGTACATGGCTTCATTACTTGAAGCTGTACTTGGAAGATTGACCCCCAATATCAAGTGGACAAATTTATAAAAGTGTGAAAAGCTGTGACCCATCATCCATTTTTGGGTGTAGCCCCTGGGGGGTTTTGTCTGCCCTAAATGTACCTGAAGGCCCTACAATAAATATAGCTACTTTTTTTTATCTTAATTTTGTCTGGCCTCTGTTTTTAGGTAGCCCCACAAGGCATCAGTGCAGGAGCATGGGGAGGGTTGCAGCACAGGATCCCCAACAGCATTTCCTGCCATAGGCAATTCCGTGCAGTGCTGGGGAAGGGGAAAGGGGAAGCAGCCCCAAAAGCCAGGGCTGGTCATTGTGTGGGATTGCTGCACTTAGCCTCAAACCACCATCTGACATGCTAAAAATAAGACTGACATGTTTTGCTCTCAACCCCACAGTTCTCTTTTGGTCAAGATCTGCTGTTGCACCATCCCCTCTGGCCGTGAGAAAGGCAGGAAAGCAACCCTGCAAGGCAGAGGCACTGCAGGGCAGCCAGAGCCCTGTGTCCCTCTCTGTGTGTGGAGATGGTACCAGCACCCCTCCCATCCTGCCAGAGGCTCTGCCCCTGCAGCTGCAGCCAGCAGGACACAGCAATGCAGGGGAGATGGAGATTTTCCTCAGCAGGGAGAGGAGGCAGGAGCTCATCAGTCTGTCTGACAGCAGGCAATACCAGTGGTTCTTCACCTTACAGGAATATTTTGTCCCACTGGCTACTTTCATTCAGAAATTGCTTTTCCAGGCACAATGTGGTGGATGCTGGTGTCAGTGCAATGTTCTTGGGACAGGCACCAGTGCTCTGCAGTGCTGCTGGGCCCTGGAATAGCCTGCCCGAGAGCTGCCAGCAGGGACACAGCACAAGTGTCACCTCTGTGCGCCACACGGGGACAGCACTCACAGCACTGAGACAGGCCGGGAGAGGCAGAGGCAGGGGAAATACCAAGTGAGCGTCAGTGGCCCATGGCAGGGGGATAAAACCTGTGACTGCCTGGAAGGAGGGGACCCCGAGCAGCTGCAGAGGATGGCGGCTGACAGAGGAACAGGGTGCAGAGAAGGATGGGGATCCTGATGCTGCCATGACCACGAATCAGACACAGACCCAAGAGCCTCAGCAGGAGCCATGTAAGTTCTCTGCAGACAGCACTTGATCCCAGCTTTGCCTGCTGGTAGCTGGTGTTGAGTTTGCTTTGACACATGCTGGTGAAGCTGCTGCTCACAGCCAGGGGCAGCAGTGTCATGGCTGCTCCCTGTCTCGAGACCTCACTGGGCTGATGAGACTCTCATCTGGCAACCACAGCACCAAGCTGTGGATGGGAAGCATCACACTGGAGAGCTTCTATGAGCTGAGCCCCTCCAGGCATGACTTTGACTGCTCATGGTGTGTACCACTAGTGATTTCCTGGAAACAGACAAGATGAGGCTGTGAACAACGCTTGAACAAAGTTTTCTATACAGTGATGAAACAATCACAGTCCAGAAGCTGGATGACTTTGAAGATTAAAGTACCAACAAGGACCATGACATAAAAATGTTGTTGGTTGGGGATCAATGAGCTGGGCACACGAATATGTCAGTAACTACTTGTAAGCATCCACCAAGGAGCAGCCCCAAGAAAGGCAAAAGCAGTCCCTGGAAATTTAGAAGTTTGTAATATATTGTGATTGTACACTGACATGGAATTATTTTCAAGAGCTGGCTTGTGATGTGCAGACAGATAATGCAGAAGCACTCCAGAAGCTGCTCTAATGTGACCTTAGAGCAAAGTGGAAAGGGGAAATACGTTTGCCCAAGACAGCAATTCAAGGTGCTAATATCAGCATCTTTAAGCTCATTGATCAACTTGTCTGAGCTTTTCTGGTAAATAGGCTCTCGTGGGGAGCCCAAGAGCACCCCTGGGACGCAGACACCTGCAACCACTGAGCAGTCACAGAGCCAGCAGGTCACAGGGTCACGGTGCCACGTTTTCTCAGAATTGCTGGCTGAGAAGAGCTATGGAAGACAAGAGAACTACTATGATTCAGAGTGAAACACTTTATAATAATCACAAAACTGCCTGGAAACCACTGCCCTCACCTCTCCAACAGCTGCAGGACTTTTGGGGCTGTTCTGTCCCAGGGCTCAGGCAGTGTGACAACAGAAGCCACTCCTGCTCCAATCCCAGCAGGGGTGGCACTCTGAAAGGCAGAGAGAAGACCTCGGGACATTCCAGGGCAATGGGTCCCCTCCAAGCCGTCTGTTGGGCAAGGAGGGTCAACAGGCATTGCCCAGTGAGACATCAAGCAATGGAAGGTAAAGCAAAGGAAAAAGCCAAAGCTATTCCACCTCCAGAGGAGCTGCTGCAGGGATGCAGGGCAGACAAGCCTTTCACCTCCCTGCAGGGCTATTGCAGGCTCCTCAGTCAGCAGGAGGTGGTACAAGCCACACCAATGGTGATGACAGAGGAAGCTCTGCCCTTTGTTCAGGAGCACTGCGGGTGCTTTCTCGGCCAGCGTTGCTGCTCTCACAGCCACCAGAAATTGTGATCAGAGGACACCTGACTGGTCATGTGCAAGGAGCACTGCTCGTCCTGTCTGCACAGCACTCCACAGCTGGGCTGGAGGAACTCACTCTCTCCAAGAACAGCAAGAGAACAGGTAATTTCTCCTGGCTATTTACTGACACGGTTATTTGCATTCTGCAAGGCTTCACCTTTCCCCAGCAGTGGTGGGACACAGAATAGAGATGGAGAAAGAGAGGCTGGAGCCAATATATTTTCAAATGTTCATTTTGATACTGACCACATCTGACACGTTTTGGGGTGCTTGAGGGCTGTCTCAGCCTTTGCTAGATCTTTTCTAGGTCTCCCTGTTACGATCTTCCCTTTTATCTTATGGGCTCGTAACACATTTCTCATGTCCAGAGGACAGAACTGCTGCAGGTGTCTGCTGTACCACATTCCCTCACCTCTTCAGGGGTGTCCTGGTATGATTCCTCTAGATTTTCAAAGCTAACCAAGACCCACAGATGCACATAAATGCTGCAGCGCTGCCTTACGGTTTGCTCGCTGGGGATGCTTTTGAGACCCATGAACCTTCCCCCATGGAGCCACGTTCCCTCTGCAGGGAAAACCCAAAGACATGTCAGACATCTTGGGTTTTTTCTGTCCATGAACAGTTGCCGTGGAAAATGCTTCTGCATTAATTCCTCCAAAGCTGGAGGGCAAACAGCAATATTACCCTTAGATCCAAGGTGATAAAACCACCTGCTAGACCAAACACAGCTCACCTCTTACACATCACATTCCTGCCGTGACATAGGTGAGTTTGTTTTGTCTTGGAACAGTGGCTGAAATGCTTTTGAGATAAAGAACAGCTTTGACAATCCTTGAAAGGCAGCAAGCAGACCCAGGATTCCGATTCTCAGTGCAGCCCTCTGAATACAGAATTTGAAGGCAGCTGAAACCAATGAGAGATAACACTAATAAGAGATACACTAATAATTGGTCGTGTCACTAATGAGAAGGGATGCAGAGACATCTCAGGACTGAGGGAAAGGACAGCTGTCCTTCTGCTGCACGTCTGGGACATTTTAAGCTGTTAGGTCACTGGCTGGCTTCCACTGAGCCCTGCTACAAGGGAAGGGATGAGAGCTGGGTTTAGGGATCCCCTTCTCACTATCAAATGTTTGCAATGGCTCACATAACTCCTTGCTGCAGGACATGCTGCTGCCTGATCCAAGTCTGAGCCAAAACAGGGGCCCAAGCCCTTCTCCCTCCCACCCTCCAGGAGCAGTCTTCCCTACACAGGGCCCAGGGAGAATCCTTAAGTTTTTCTCTCCTTCACAACTGATCTGGCTTGTGTCCTTGTCCTTCTTCTTCCCACTAGGTACCCTGCATCAGGCAAAAGGTGGCAAAGCCCTGAACTCTCTCAATGAGAATTAATCACTGATTCAGTCCAGAACCTCCCTTGTAAAAAGCTTAATTTGCTTTTGCAGGAACTGTACGTTTTGATACTCCCAAAATGAACCACAGCAGCTGCAATATCACAGCCTATGAAATATTCTCAGTTTTCCAGCTGTGTGTTTACATCCCAGTTCTGTTTTTGGGCATTGTGCTGAACGTGTTGGCACTGTGGGTGTTCTGTTACAAACTTGGCAAATGGACAGAAACCCGAGTGTACATGGTCAACTTGGCTGTGGCTGACTGCTTGCTGCTCTTCACCTTGCCATTCAAAACTCTGTCCCAGTTCCAGCACCTGAAGGTGGATGGCTGGTGCCTGGTTCTGGAAGGTGGCTATTTCACAAACCGCTTCATGAGCATCGGCATCATCACCCTCATTGCTGCTGACAGGTACCTTGCAATCAAGTACCCTTTGAGATCCAAGGCACTCAGGTCTCCACTGATGGCAGCTCTTGCCTCTGGAGTTCTCTGGACAGTCATCATCTGTGAGACTTCTCTCATTAAAAGCTTTGAGGACCGAAGAGAAGATGATTTTTGCTTTGAAAAATCTTCTGTGACACCCTCGGTGATCACACTGTGTACCATTATTGTGGGGTTTTTCATGCCGCTGCTCATCTTGAGTTACTGCTCCATACAAATCATTGCAGAGCTCAGGAGAAAGAAGACTGACAACTGTTGCAATGAAATGCTGACCAGGAAAGCTGTCTACATTGTGTCTGCAAACATGGCTGTGTTCATCATCTGCTTTTTACCTCTTTATCTCGGGCATCTCCTCCGCTTCATCCTGGACTCCGTCAGCTCCGACTGCTCGGCAATACAGAGCATCAACAACTTCGTTCACTTCGCCTCCATCCTGGCCAACACAAACTGCTGCCTGGATGCCATTTGTTACTACTTTGTCAACAAGGAATTTAAGGAAGCATCTCGAAGCTAGCAAAGTCCAAATCTGAGGCCGGTGAAGGAGCTGAAATTCAGCTCTCACTTGTAACATGTTAACACAAAACACATACAGCATGCATTTTATATTTGCCGTGTTCAACTGGAACTCACTAGCAGGGTTTCACACTTGCTTTTTATAAGAGTGGGGTGGAGGGACATTCTACTAATGGGAAACATTCAGATACATGATTCAGCTCTGAATCAGATAACCACAGCAGTCCAGGTTCTGATCTAAGGATCTAGATTGCCGTTGACAATTCTCTGCCTTAATGCAAATTTGTGTAAAAGGGTAGGGTAGATTTCCCCTGCCAAAAATCCCCAGCTTTCATTTTCCCATGAAACCCAAAAGAAACACAGGCACAGGTAAAGGATTGAGTTTTGTCTCTCATCCCCACCTTGGATCAGTGTTTGTGCTGCTGTGACAAAGAAATAGGCTATTCCAAATGTCAACAAACTTTTAAAAAATCAGAGTGAAAGCATGCAGAAAAAGAAAGGATGGTGTTTCTGTAAGTCACAATCTTACTGGGGTTTAGTTGCCAATAATGCACAATCCCATAACAGGCATATTTAGCTTGCTTTAAAGAACTTTACAGCAATGTAACAGCTACAAAATGGTCAACACAAGGTCAGAAGAAATTGCAATTGCTTGTACTGAGGGAAAACTTGTGTGAGTCAAAATGTTTGAGTCAAATGGCATTAAAATTAAATAGTTGGTGCGGGGCAGTGGGAACAAGGACTCTGTATTAGAACTCTATTCAATTTTATAGTGTAAAGGACTATCTGAAGTGGTAGCAAAGCTGTTCCAAAGAAATCAACCTAAATAAAGTTGTGTCTCTAGCATGGAATTCAGTTTTTTTAATGAGTTAAATGGAAAAGGGGGAAGATGGGGTGGTAGAGGACCTGCTGTGCTGCCTGTCCAGGTGGGACAGCTCCCTGTTGTCCAAGCCAGGGGCAGTGGGTACGAGCTCTAACTGGGACTGGGATTTTTTTAAGGCAGAGCAGAGTGTCCCACCCTGTGGTAATTTTACCACAAACACCTAAAAAGTAGATGAAACCACTCAACAGATTCAGACCACATGCCCTGAGCTGGTCTGGGCTGCACCATGCACACACCTCCACTGACACCTCCTAACCCCAGGCTGGTCTGCAGGATTTGGTTTGGTTTAGGGCAAATTTGGGACGAAACTTCCAACAGGGTTTTTCTAGAAAGCAGATTTAAGTGATCCTTTTCCCAGTTGGTTCAGGAAAAGATTTCTTTGGAGAAAAGCGGAAAAAACCTGTTTATTTAACAAGGAAAGCATTCACAAGTATATAAAAAAATAATAATACTACACAATAAAATTTCTTGTTGTTCTGAAGAGATGGCAAATTCAGAAAGCTTTTTTGGTGGGTGTAACTCAGCTCACTCAGTCTCTTATCAGTCCCTTCTGTGCTGGAAATGCAGCGTCCCAGACCCGATGGGCCAGCGCTGTGAGCTCCCATTGTTTTCTGGGTTTGCAGTCCAGAGCAGGCTGATCAGTTTCAAGAAAAAGAAAAATCATAGTCTGGGGAATTTCCCTACTTCAGTTAGCTTAAAAAAAACTAACTAAAAAGCAAAGGAGAGTTCTTTCTTTCTGTTTGTGCTGCAGAGAACAGCCTGTGAGAAGGAATGCAGAGCAGCAAGTGCAGTTTCTGAAAACACAGTGCATGCTTTTTTTATTCCCCTTCACTTTCAGAACCAGTCTTAGAGGCGCAGAACTTAATATCCAGGACAGATGATTGGGGATACAAGCATAATAAAGTCACCCTAGGACAGCTGCTATCCACCTGCACGTGCTGCTGCCACAGAAATATCCCTACAGCTCCTACATCCAGCCCTGCCTTTGTGTCTCCTCGTGTTCAAGGCCATGCCAAAAGGAGGAACTCCCTGCTGCAGACAATGGTTGAGCAGAGCCCTGCATCCACCTGGGCAGTGGCTGCTCAGTGCACAGGACAGCAGCAAACCCCTGCCAGCTTCTCAGGGGATGCAGGATTCTCAGCATGCTGCCAGACAGTCAGACAGAAATGGGGATATCTGCTCTGTAAGTACCAAAATCTGAGCAGAATCTTTCTTTTGCTCGCTACTCAATGGGAAGCGAAAGGAGAAGAAGTGGAAGGGAGGACAGGCTCTGGCTGCAAAGACCTCCTAATGAGGTTGGTTCATCTCCCCTTTTCTACACTTGCATTTTCTTTGAACAGATCAAAGCACTGACGAGGGGTGCAGTGCATGCAGAGATGGATTCTGTGCTGCTGGCTCAGCCCAAGGGTCACACCCTGCTTCTCTCCAGCCCTGCTGCTGCTGGCTCTCCTGCATTGCTGAATGACATCTGCACTGTGGTCTGATATGTTGTTCCCCAGGAAAGCTAACAGAGCTTGAACATTCTCCCCCCAGTATAGGACCTGTGGGGTGATTTGAGAGACCACCTGATTGCCAGTGTGTTTATTCTGTACCTCTGGTCTCACCTGCACCGATGAGAGCTCCTCAGAGGCAAAAGCTCTGCACAAACCAAACTGCTGTTTAAAAGGGGCAAGAAAAAAACACTTCTACTCCACCAACCGCTGACACAAAGGGTGGGGGAGATGCAAAGCAGCCTGTAAACAAAGCACTTCCGAGCACACTCTGCTCAGCCACATAACTTCCAGTGCCGCCCCTTCCTCTGGCAGCCCTGAGATACACACCGTGAGTGCTTGGCCTGGGGCAGCCAGGCTTCCTCCCTGCAGAGCCTCCAAAACTTCTGTGCTTCACCATCAGGCAGGGCAGCCAGGGATTCTGGAGTGCTGGGGCTGAAATATGTGGCACAAGGACCAAGAAAAACGCCAATCGCTTGTTTTTAAATTTTTTAAAAGTTTAATAGTAATAAAATTGTTAGGACAATATGAGACAATAAAAGCAAAGAGTTACCGACGTCCGGGTGCCTTTTTCTGGGCATCACGAGCCCGAAAAAGGACCCCTGCTAACAAAGGATTAACCCTTAAGAACAACAGCCTGTTGCATATTCATACACTTCATACATGATGCATAAATTCCATTCAAACACAGGATTCTGTCTGGTCAGTGTC
>JAXCLO010000013.1:24141209-24155570 GCA_035583995.1 Arremon aurantiirostris
GTAACCAAAAGTCTATAATGCATTGTAACCTAAACTAAGGGTCTCCAGGGCTGCCTGCAGCTGGAGCTGACAGCTGTGGGCACAGCTCTGCACCCACCACCCTGCACTGCTGTAATGTCTTGGATACAATAAACTGCATTTTGGATGGAATAAGCTGCATTTTGTATACAATAAACTGCATTTTGGGGAGCTGCCTGGAGTCCCACATCCCTCATTTAGGCTCTTAGCCATGGCACCTTCACCTGCAGCAGCCCAGCTCTGCTGGGCAGCCCCAGGGCCCTGCAGCTGGCACAGGTGGCTGTGCTGGGGAGCCTCAGGGGCACAGTGCAGAGCTCAGGGTGCAGGAAGCTCTGTGTCTATTCTTACACAGTTTCACTAAAGCTGAACCTTACTGGCTGCTTCTTCCTACAAACACCCAAGAAAAACTTCTAGCCATGGCACTGGCCATGTCCAACTGGCCAGTGGAAGACAAAAACTGAACTGGAAAATGGGATCATCAGCTGTGGACAAAACTGAAGCTGTGAACATCATCTGGAAGACAAAACTGAACTGGAAAATGGGATCATCAGCTGGGGTTTGTGAGTATCTGAAGTGATGGCACCATGCAAGCTTGGTTTTCTGATGGTGAACTTTTGAGTCAGACACAGCTGAAGATATTCTGGACCATGATTTTGCTCACTCAACCATTTTTGCTCACTCAACCATATTAGTGTGAGTCTGGCTGCTCACCAGACTGCCCAGTTCCTTTCCTGTCATCACCCAACCCCAACAAGCCTTTGTAAGGTTTCTCAAATGTAGAAATAAACCTACCCTCATAGCTGGACAGCTCCAAAAACCAAAACTATATTTTTTGCTCCATCTGGGCTGCCTGTAAGTCCTTGCCTCATCTTGAAGAGGCTGAGTGTGGTTGTTCCCTATAAAATACAGCAGCTCCCAGGTTTTCTGGTTTCAAGTTTTGCAGTCTCCTGAACTCAAAAAACCCAAAAAAAAACCTGGCTCCATGAGAAAAACCAAAACCCCTGAGCTGTTCAGAGCTCCCACTGAAGATAGCTCACTGTTTGTTGGGCTTTGGCTGCTTAAGAAGGTGAGGATGAAGAGGGTACTGAGCACTGGCGTGGAGTGGAAGGGCTCCAGATAAACAAAACTCTGTACTCCAAGCCAAGTGCAAACAACAATTTTTAAGCCACCAATGAAAATTAAGCTTGTTCTTTTATTTATTTGTTCCTTAGACAGAAGGAGCATCACATCTTCAGGTAGGTGAGAGCACCACGAGCTCCTGGCATTTTCCTTTCCAGGTTTTGCTGCTGCTCAGCTGCAGTTGGATGAAGTCTCCAGGATCTCCCCTCTTAAAAGAAGGCAGCAAATCCCTTTTGGGTTAGCAAGCTGTGGTAACCAGCTCAGAACAAGACTTGTTGGCTTAGCTCACTATGGCTATCCAGTCTTTGAAGCCTTTAAAAACACACCAAAACATCATAAACCATTCACATCACAGCAAAAAGACACTTTAGAGTCAGGTGTCCAAGTTTATCAGCTTCCCAATTCCCCACTGCCTGCAGCACTCTTCCCAAGGACAGTTTGTCACTCACCTCCTGGTTCTCTGCTGAGCAATGACTTTTTCTGGCTTGTTTTACTCTGGGCATTTAAGTCTTGTTAGTTGAGATGATATTTTATATCTGTCTGGGAGAACAAATCACACATTCATTCAGAATGGCCCAGAAACACATGGACCCTTCCTTGGAATTTTGATTAATTTGCATTTGGGCATCTAATTCTAATTTCAACTCATTCCATTCTGCCATTCAATACAAGCAAACACATAAATCAGACACTTGTGAAAGCTGGACCTCAAAGCTGCTACCATATATTTTCCACTTAAGAAGAGCAGAATTCATGTTGGTGTAATGCAAATGAATGTGGTTTAGCGCTGTATGAACATGTTTCCTCTGAAAGAGATTTTGATTCCTTGAAAACAGCAAATGCTGGTGCCTGACTTAGCAAGAGCAGCACTTATGGCGCCAAGAGGATAAAAAGTAGAGAAAGTTCAGCAAACTTTAAAAAACAACAAACCAACCAACCAAAACACCCTACTCACCTTTACCACAAACATAGTGAATTTTTTTGGTCATACCCTTCCTTTCAGTTGGATTATGGTTCCTCCAGCCACTATTTATTTGCTAACTGGAACACAGATGAAGTTGTGAAGATTCCTGTCTCTAGGTAGCACAAAAAAATACCCACCCAATGCATTTTATTGTTTGATAAAAAAACCTGAAGCCCTTCTCCTTCCCATTGAGAACCTCAGAGCCATTCAGCCACCTGGATCCCCAAAATCTAGCATTTATCAAGCAGCAGTGCTGGGTGAAAAGGCACTGGAGCACAAAGGACTCACTGAAATAATTCCTGATGAGCGTATTCACGTACAGCACCTGAGAAAGTCCAAAACCATTCACCAGGGATGGGGGGAACAAACCCTAATTTCTCAGCCAATAATGAATTCAGAATTTGCCCTCATTAAATATGCTCTAGATAGAAGTTGTCCTCATTTAAGCCAAAAAGACCAACCTGCAAAAGATGATTTATGTGCTCACCTATGAGTGGTGAGCCCACACGTATCACAGAAAAATTGCCAGCTCAGCAAACATGCAGAAATGTTTGTTGCGTGCAGAAATGCTGATTTTTTTGTCTAGGTCTGATGCATCAAGTGATACCGAGTGGGAAGTTCACAGAGCCACAAGGAATGAAAATAGTGCTGGGAGTGAAGGCAGCACAGAATATTAAAATTCAGTCTTAAGCTAAGTCTGGATGATTCCTATGGCAAGAAGATTAAAGAAGCAACCCCATTTCAGCTGCAACATGGCACAGAATAACTTGTTCAGAAGTCACTCGGAATTGTAGGATGTTTGCTTTTTGCTAATATTTAGTTGCACTCTTAAGTTTCTTCCTGTGACTCCAGATTCATTTCAGTCTGTTGCTGAGCTGGAGGCAGACCACAGTTCTGAGAAGACAGAAGTTGCAAAGCCCTTGAAACCTCCCAATTCCAGAATGTGTTTCCCAAATGTTATGAATCATATTGCCTTCATTTCCTCTGCCACACCATTTTCTGAGAAGGTTTACATAAACTTTGTTTGAGGTTCTGCATTTTTTTTCCCCAAATCCCATTTTTAAATGAGACAGAAAGAAAATTACAGGTTTTTTTCTTCTCCTACTCCTGTGATACGAGTGCTGATGCTACATTTTCTCCAGAAAGATGAAATTACCTCCAAAGCCAGGTTGCAATTTGAAAACTGTCCCTTAGAGCTGCATTTCTTCCTGTATTTTTCTGCAGAAGGTTGCAGCATGTCCACAAGCCAGGAGAAGGGCTGTGAGCACCAGCCAGTGAGTTTCACACTTGAGCAGAGAGGTTCCAGAAGGTTCTGGAAGCTCCTCTCAAGCCAAGTGTGTTTGGGCTCATGTGTGACTCTCACGTGTAAGGCACTCGTTTGCTGCTCTGTGCACCTCAGTTCTCTCACAGATAAACACTTGTTTGCCAGCCTGCAGTTGTGAATCACACACCTGAGCTGGCTGAAAGTGGCACACACCCCTGAAATAGTTTAACAGCTGCATGTGTGAGAGCCGCACCTCTCAGAAGCCTCTGAGTGCTTCACTGCTGATCCCCAGTATGCAAATGGAGCAGAAACTGGGGGAAGAAACCCTATTTTTATTACAACCTCTCCTACAACTTTCCACTTTCCAGCTCCTCCCCAGCTCAAGGAATAATTGGAAATTTGGAGGTGGCCACCACAAGCTCACAAAAGCTCCAGGTAAAGGCCAGGCTGCACCCCCTGACTTAGAGTGGAGTTGTTGCTCCCCACCCTAGTTTGACTGCTGGCTGCAAACAGCTGAGGATTCAAACATCTACACTTTTTCCACCTTCACTTGCCTATGTAAGTAGGCACAGAGCATATTTAGAGACGGAGGAAAAAAAAAAGAGAGAAGAAAAGAAGGATGTGGTTGTGTTTGCCGCTTTGAAAACTGTAAGGCACGGGCTGTAAGAAAACGCTCTCATGCTCTCTAGAACAGCCTGGACTGAAGCAATGCTGCTGGTCTGCTTGCCAGGGGTCAGGTAAAGTAATTCCTGTTTTAGTTGTTGGCTTTTGTTTTTCCAACAATTTCGTAGTAGCATTGATTGTAGACACTTATTAAGCTGGTAAGATGATTGTTATTTATAAAGTTCAAACAATAAGATCAAATGTAGTGTTGTTAAGCTTAGAGCAGAAAGACTTCTGCTTTAGTGATAAATATAAATCTATTCTGTTATAATCAAAATACTTAGGAAAAAAAATTGTAAGAAATTATCCAGCTATAGGTGAAATTCATGGCAGGAGTGGGACCTGCTGCTCATTGCACTGTGCCATCTTACTCTTCTCCAGTACATCCACAGGAGCATAACTTACATCTAACATCAGCAATGTTCTTGGAAATAGATATAAACAAAGCATGTTTCTGCTAATGAAGCTTTCATGGACAAGAACATCCTTAGTGTAACATCTCTAACCTGTGCTCTCACACAGATTTGTGTGAATCCCAGATGAACTCGGGCCCGAGCTGCAAAGAGGAAACCATTCATGAACCTAGTGAGGGGATTACTGTAAAACCCTGCTGTTCATTTCTAGGTCAGAACACCTTTGCTGCTCACTAAACCACAAGCTCCTGATATGGCAAAACCCAATTAATGTTTAATGAGTTCAAAGGAAGTGGAGAATCCTCAGCAGGAGAAACAGAACAAATGGAGCAGTGATGACACAGAGGCTGGGCCAGCTCAGGCACACTCTCTTCAGTACTGTTAATTACAGGTTCTTGTATTATCTTTTGGTTTCTAGGAGTCGTCTGAAACAATCCTAAAGCGACAGGAGATTCCTTAAAAAAACCTGTTGAGGACAGAAATTTTCCTCAGAAGACTGGAAAAGAGCAAACGTGGTACCTTTCTTGAGAAGGTGGATAGGAAAAAGTTGGAAAAACTAAATCTGTAATCCTGGCTTTAGTATTTGAAAGAAATACTGGAATCACTCACCAAAGAATCTGTTTGTAAGCATGCAGAACTCGAGTCATTGGTAAGTAAAAATCTGCAGAGATTAATCTGAAAATGACTGAAATAGAAGTTATTTGACTTCCTCTGTGAACCCTTCAGCAAAGGGAGATGGGGCTGTAGGAGGGGGAACAGGCTCACACACTACCTCTAAAGGACTTCTCATAAGCAAAGGAAGCTTGAGCAGTGTGAAACTTCTGTATGATTCGTGGTACCCACTGAGATTCTAATCACTGTCTACTCTATAGGAAAGATGTCTCTGCTACAGTTCAGTTTCTTTCAGGATGAGTATTAGCAGTATTTTTGCTAATAATTTGGACAATGCAGTAAAGATGATGCTTATGAAATGACTGCAAGGTTATTTGTCAATGAAGATGATTCTTCAAGTGAACCCTAAGCAAACATTACTTAGTCCGGAACAGTTGCAAGGAATTCCCATGGATTACTCAAGATGTGAATTTTAAATTTGAGACACTAAAATGATAAAAAACCACCATGTTTTTGACAGTCAGACAACTATCAATTTAAAGGCTCTTTTCTTGAAATTAATAATTTTCTGGGGCAATGCCACACATAATTTGGTACCAATGAATTCTAAAGAAAAGGCATTCAGTGAGCTGGTGATGCAATAAAAGTGACACCAAACTGTTGCAGCAGACACGAGCCAAGACACAGACTCTCATTTAACAACATGAAAAGGGTCCTGGTTTGTTCTTCTGTACAGCTTGGCCATCCTGACTGGCTGCAGCAAGGTCCTGCTTTGGCTGCTCCAACAGACTCTGACTGCTGGAATGTGACTGCAGTCACACCCAGCTCAAACATCACTGCAGCTCCAGCTCCATCAGAGCCACACTGAGCTCACAGCACATCTGCAGCAGCAGCAACAACTCTCTTCTTTGTCCTATTGTTTGTCTCTCTCTAGCTCCATCCTTCTTCCTCAGGGCCCCTCTAGCTCCTCTTCCTCCAGGCTCCCCCTGCCAGGCCAGCCCACCCCTTTTATCTCACTGATCTGGATCTGTCACAGCTGGGACCCATGAAGGGCAAGGCTGTTCTTGTGCTTTGTAATTACTACAACTGTGATTTATCAGGGGTGAGGTCACTTGTGATCCCTCCTACACCTACACCAAACCTCAGACTTTGAAGAGTCATCATGCCTGGTTTTCTGATACATTTACAAAGCACACCAAGTGCTGGGTTGTCAGGTGTTGTCACTGCCCCAAAATGTTTCAGTTGCCTGGTTTTCTCCCCAGGCAGATGGGTGCCCTTGGGCACAGGACATCCAAAGCTGTGTTCACACTAAAGCTGTGTTCCCGTGTCCCCTGTCCTGGCCCTCAGTGGCAGCAGCATCTCCCCAGAGTGAGCCCTTGCACACACAGCACCGACTCAGCTCCGTGTTCTGTGTGACTTTCTCACTTCTCACACACCACAAACACGTGATTCTCCAAGTAGCTGCCACACACTGCTGGCTCAAATGGGCTGATTGAACCTCACCCTGATGACCAAACCAAGGTTTTCCCTTTTGCTCTCGTTTCTGGCAGATAAATCCAGCCCATAAACCTTGGTGATAACATCCAGCTTTTGCAGTTCCCAAATTGCTTCTCCAGAGCTCACCCTCACTGCCACAGGGGCTCACACAGCCAAGGACAGCCCCAGTGCTGTGCCCTTGGTAACCCCCGTCCAGTCTGTCTGTAATCCTCACCAGCTCCAGGCAACCATTTCATTACTGAACAGCCCTTGCTCTAAACTCTGCTTTTTCTGGTGCTATCCACTCATTTCTAGTACACTTTCCTGAAATGAAAGTGCCTAAAATCCTCAGCCTTTCTACTGTATGAAAAAGCAGATACTTCATCAAAGATAAGGGTCTGGTAAGAGCTCTCAAAGACTTATTTAGCATTTTCCTTTATAAATCAGTGTGAAGTTTAGGCTCATCAGTTATAGAGCTGCTTTAATCATACTGGACACTCTTTCCTACAACAGATAGAATAGATTGAACATTTTCCAGCCACAATAATAACATCCAGACTTCATAACAACCACTGAGCTGGACCTTCAGCTTTATGTGCCTGTCCCTTCTGTAGTCTGAGCTGGAAATTCATGTTTCACTAATAGGAGCATGTTAAACTCTGAGTGCATTCCGTGTTCAGATACAGTTATTTCCATTATCACTCACTGATTCCCACCAGCCATCCCACATCTGACCTCCAGCACAATGTCAGCTTTCCTGTGGTATAAGAAATAATAATAAGAAATTAGTGGTATAAGAGTTGGCAAAATGCAAGGCTGTCTCCTCAGCTGTTCTCTGTTTCTCTATACATTTTAAAATATTTTATTTTAGTCACACGCACACAAAAAATCTTTCACTAGTTGGTTTTGGTTTCTTTAGCACAGTTTAGCTCTTTTTGGCAGTGCTTAAGAGCTGTCACTGTTCATCCTCCAAAGCAAAGATTCTCCTCTTGATCAAACTCTTCTTAAAACATCCTCACTTATTCCTAAAATTTCTTTTGAGCTATTTGGTTGGCTGAACTGGACTGGGAACTTCAACTACCAATTTCCTCTGCTTTATCAGGACTTTTTGTGGTTTTGATTCAAAGACCACTTATAAAAAGCACTTTTAAGGCATAGTTTGTTAAAGCATATGTATGTTTTTAAAAACAGTGATAACATTCAAGACAAAATAATTTTTTTTAAGAATTGCATTGTG
Source organism: Arremon aurantiirostris (assembly GCA_035583995.1). Lineage (NCBI taxonomy): Eukaryota > Metazoa > Chordata > Aves > Passeriformes > Passerellidae > Arremon > Arremon aurantiirostris. The sequence goes on from JAXCLO010000013.1 coordinate 24,148,976, forward strand.
AAGATGTCATGACTTCCACTTGCTAATCTTTGCTGGATTGTCAAAGATAATCAGTTAAAATTTAAACTGCATACCCCAAATTTCAACAATGCTGAAAGTTAAGCACAAGTGAAAAAAAAACACGCTTACTCATTTTGCACCTAGATAAAAGATCAGTCTTCTTGAGTTGACCTTTTAAAATACTGCATTGGATATAAGCACTGTATGAAACTAAAATATCATATAAATGTGGGTGCAGTAAAAGCACATCAGCAAAAGCTACTGATGCATGGGGATTTGGATGTAAGAGTAAAATCCCAGCTATCAGATCAACATAACTTACTATGGAAGGAACAGTAATTTCATTAATTTCTGTGTAGCAAAAAAACTAAGCATAAGTGTTAGGGAAACTTCAACAGGTGTACAAATTATTAAAGATAGCCAGTAGTATTTAGAGTTTTTGAAAATATGTGTTTGAAGGAGTCAGTCTGTTTGATATCTGAATGGGGTTCTCTGACATGGGAAGGTAATCAGTGGATGCTGACTACTTTCCCCTGAGAATCAGACTCCCTTGTACATACCAAGCCAGTCAAACTGGAAATAGAAAGCTCTGTGCTTGAAAGGTTTCACTTTCTGTAATAGACACAGGCTGACCAAGTGTCCAGCTCAAAACCAAAAAATTCTAGAACTATGTTTGGAGGGATTTTGGTTTGGCTTTGTCATGGCATTAGCTGTGAGTCTTACACATTTCCAGCCCGCTCTCTTTGTCATTTCAGGGCAGAAATGACCAACAGCAGCGAGAATTGCAATTTCACAGCCATTGACAACCTGGCATGGAGCGTGCAGCTGGGGCTCTCCATCCCCACCTCCATCGTGGGGCTGGTGCTCAACATCCTGGCCCTGCGTGTGTTCTGCAGCTTTTGGAGGAATCAGAGCAAGACCTCGGTGTACATGATCAGCCTGGTGCTGGCAGACATCCTGCTGGTCCTCTCGCTGCCACTAAAGCTCTACTTCTCTGCCACCGAGGTGCCTGGCCTGCTCTGCTCCTTCATCCAGGCTCCTTACTTCGTCAACACCTACATCAGCATCTTCATCATCGTCTGCATCACCGTGGACAGGTACATCTGCATTAGGCACCCCTTTGAAGGCCGAGCTAAGCAATCCCCCAGGTGTGCTGTGGTCATTTGCTGCTTCATCTGGGCAGCAGCTTGGATCTGCAGCATCCCAATTTTTGTGTTCCAGAAGAAGGAACCTATGAGATGCTTTCACAACATGTCAAGCCAGACGTGGAGTGTCCCCTACATTGTTTCTGTGGAAATATTTGGGTTTCTGATCCCGCTTGCTCTGATGGTTTTCTGCTCTGCTCAAACCATCTGGATTCTCCTGAATCACAAAACTCGTGACAAAAAGAAGAAGGAGGAAGAGAGTGGCTCATTGAGAGTAATTGTCATCAACCTGGTGGTGTTCCTGGTGTGCTTCACACCTGTCCACCTCGGGATCCTGCTGCAGTGCCTGGTGAGGCAGCACGTGATCGTGGGCTGCAGGGTGAAGCAGACCATCAGCCTCTTCCTCCAGGTGTCCATGACATTTGCCAACCTGAACTGCTGCCTCGATGCCATCTTCTACTATTTTGCTGCAAAGGAATTCTATAGGAGAGCCCAGCTGGGGAGGGTGATTAAGCTGTGTCCTGTCTTTAACTGTTGTGCCATGCGATGGCACTGCCAGCAGTGGGACAGTGCCCCTTCCCAGGACACTGACAGTGCTGTGCCTGACCTGGCAGGGACTGTGCCACAGGGACAAGGACAGTGAATTTCCCAGTGACTGCAAACCTGTTCCATATTTTTCTTGCCTTTAAAGATAAAGGAGAAAAATGTTAGATTAAGGAACCAGCATTAGCAAAGTGACAGACTGACTCCAAAAGAAGCATTAGCCTTGACAGTATCTACCAAATGTGAAAAGCTTGCTAGAGGAAAACTAACCAGATCATGGGAATGCCTTTTAACATCAGCTTTGGTCATAGCTGCACCAGTTTTCCTTTTACATGTGTGGTCAGAAAGGTGTTGCTAAGAGCAAAACTAGAAATAACGGTTCATAACCTTTCTAATTTAGAATCTGTCTTGGTAGTTAAAAAGTAATATCCAGCCAGAAGTCACTGCTGGGGCTCCTCTGCTTTGGGCAGCTTGGCCAGCCTGGGACAGCAGGGAATCCTCCATCCATGGAAGCATCATGGGCTGCTCAGGGCTGCTAGGAGGGACAGCAATTTTTGCTCTTTCATGTAGGACATGCTGCCCAGAATAGAAACCTAAGGGACTACTTCAGGTACCAGCCCTTCATGAGCAAGGTACTCATGGTACTCATGGTACACACACCAAAAACAATGCCTTTACAAATTGCATTTTCAGTTCTGCCCTCTTCTGTGAATTGGACAAAATCAGGATTGCACAATTAACCACAGACCTTACAGAGGAGCTGTATTGAACATTCCTTTTTCTGGACACGCCATTTCCTGACCACCTGTGCTGAGGTGTCATCATGCCTTTCTGCTGCAATTTAAAATCAGGTTTTGCCCATGTAAATCCAAACGACCCCTTCAAATATGAGATTTAGAGGAAGACTGAATGTGTTGGACTGTGCTTCTACATCAGTGCCTTTGTGCCAAAGATATATCATAACACATGTATGAAAACACATGTATTCTTCTGCCTGTCTTCTCACTCTTTCTTGGCCAGGGGAATTGAGGAAGCAAGCCCTGCATGACAGAAGATGAGGGAGTGATTGGCAATCTCCTCTGTCCCAGCCAGAAGCCTGGACCAGCTCTACCCAGCTCATTCCTTAGGGAAGTCCTTCCACCTTGTGCTCTGCACTTCTCCAGAGATTCTGGGCTTGCCTGAACTCTTCAGGTCAGCCCTTCTGGGTTGTCACCACCCTAATGCCATTGCAAGTTTGGCACTGACTCTGATCTAAAGGTTTCTCTGTTGCAATTTAAGACAAGAATTTCTTGCACCCTTATCTGGGCGTAGTTGGTGCTTGTAGCCAGACACACTTTCCCAAAAAGAAATAATTTTCTTTGCCTTTCTAAAAAGAGCTGTGAAAATAGTCTAAGACTGCTTGTAGTCAAGTTTCTTCCATTTATTCAAAATGTGAAAAGAAATTACCTTCTCTCAGTAGCAAATTAAAAATAAAGAGGTCCAGCTTTGAAAATACAATTTGCTGTCCATCAATTTCCATAGAAATTATTGACTGGGCAAGTAGGCAGCTGCACATATCTTATAGTGGACCTAATATATGAACATTTTAAAACTTGTTAGTACTAAAACTATGATCACAGCTGAGGTGAAAAAAATATTTTTGTCATCATCATCACTGCTTTCTGTAAAGGAGCAAGAGGAAGAGCTTTCCAAAAGAGTAGATTTTTAAAACATTATTGAGTGCCTCCATCACTCAGAAACTTACAGATTTTCAATATGGGTCAGCCTTTCTTCTTTGCACTTTTCACATTACTTTGCATACAAAATATGTGTGTGAGAAAGAAGTAGTTTTTCTAAATAAACTGTACCTGTGAAGTGTATGATTTGAAAATACATTTTAACTTCCCAATTTGACAGCAGTATGTAATTCTCCTCTACCTGCACTAGCTGCCTAAAAAATTACTCAGCAGCAGCACCTCTGACCCCTTGCACAAGGTGGGATTATTAAATCAGGGCTAATTAAGCTGCAATAATGGGCAGTGGTGGAGCCACTGTGAGCCACTGCTCTCAGTGTGCTCCTGGCTGCAAACCCAGACTACAAAATCTGGAAGTTAAACTGGACTATTTTCTTCCCTTTTACTGCCACCAGTGCCACTTCTTTGTTGGCCTAAAGTGTTTTTGTACATAATTTCATTGGTCTGAATTTTGCCTGTTGTATAAGTAAAAGAGAGCAGCCTCGCTAAGCCTGCTTGAAATTTGAGAAATGAAATGAAAATGAAATTAAGAGAAAGAAGGAAGAGTGCACAGCTGTGTTGATTTTACAGGCTGTTACAGTAGTCCTGTTTTTTAGCACAAAAGAGCACAGGTCTTTTGAGCAAGAAGGTGTCACTTTCAATTCACTGCTTTTCAAGATGAACTTACATTCAAATAATACACTCAAGTCCTGCCTTTGCCCTGCAGCTACAGTTCTTTCTAAATCAGGATTTTACACAGAGGCTCCTGTGGGGAATCCACTGTAAACTCTGGCACATCTCCAGTTGGTTGTAGTTTTATACCAGCACAAAGCAATAAAAATCCTTCTGCAGGTTGGGAAGGTACAAAGCAATTTTGATGATGAATAAAACTGAAAAGCATTTGGCATTTTAAAAACCCAAATCTTCCTGAGCTGATACACAGGTTCAGTGCAACAGAAGTGGTTTCTTCTCTCTTGGTGTTATTTTTAATACACAGAAAAGTGATGGCAAGCTGAATGTGAACCCCTCACACACTCAGGTCTCCTCACTGCCTCAGCTGTACTATAAAGTCAAAGAAGCACTGTCTTAGAGGAAAAAAATAAAAATCAAGTGCTAATCACAAACACCAAAAACAATGCCTTTACAAATTGCATTTTCAGTTCTGCCCTCTTCTGTGAATTGGACAAAATCAGGATTGCACAATTAACCACAGATCTTATAGAGGAGCTGTATTGAACATTCCTTTTTCTGGACACGCCATTTCAGGCCACAGGTGAGAATATTCACACCACAAAATTTTGTTTTCCTCCCATTAAACTTCTCCAACTGGGCTAAACCCCACAGGTCTCCACAACATACAAGACAGCTGATTTTCCTTGAGGGCATTTTTATCAATGGCAGATTGCTCCAATATTCTACAATTAGCATTTGTTCAACCATCACTGTGATTCCCCAAGCTGTATTTTATGGACTCACCCAACTGAAGAACAGAAGAGCACAAAAGCATTTTGGACAAAAAACCCAACCCCCAATTTAAACAAGCAAACAAAAACTCCCAGCACACAAAACCACACAGGATTTGTTCCTCAAATTCTTTTCCTGTCTGGGTTATATCATCTTCATTTCCCTACTTCAGCACAGAACTCAGTGACACTCCACTAATTTCTAATGTTATAAAAGTAGCATCAAAACAATGCCAGAATTTTTGAAAAATTCTCTTGCCCAAGAAGTCCCTTCTGAAAGATTTTCAACAACAACGATATCAAAAAAAGGAAATTCAACTGGTTTAATAGCAAGTAGAGGGTCTAATAGATGGACTTTTTCTAGCCTTCATATGCTGATTTTATGATTCATGATTTATGAGCTCAAAGGCACCTGAGGGAGGGTCCAAGCCTGGATCCAAGCACTGTTGGTGTCCTACTTTCTCACAAGGGGCCACAGATGGGCATGGGCCCTGGAGAGTCAGCCCAACATCTTTTCATTATGATTAAATACATTAGTTAAAAATATAAACCAGACACTTTTCCATGTGAGGATCAACAACCACAAAGAAAGCCTAATAAATGTCACTCTAGTAGTTTGTCATATCAAGTAATTTCAAGTTTTCAGGAAGCTTCAAAGTGAGAAGAGCAGCCATCTCACTGCCTGAGGCAGCCTCTAGATCATGACAAAAGGCTGAAACGGGCTGGAAGATTGAAACCGATCTTCAGAGAGACCCAAACCTCCCAGGATATGTCACTCAGGGGTTGTTCTGCAACACCACAATTTAGCCTGCCTCAAACACAGGCAAACAAGAGACAGACCCAGGTTACTCAAAGGTACAGACTTGTGACTGTCTCACCAAAGTGGTTTTGCTGAGGTTTTCCTCCTCACATTAATTTTCCACTTCAGACTCGCTGCTTTCTCTGAGCCTTGGGCACGCTCTCCATCCTTCCACCCAAACACGAGGAGAGGAGCAGGGGCAGTGTCCTCTGAGGAGCTGGCAAGTGCAGCAGGGAAAAACAGAGCCCAGCCAGCTGCTGAGGGGACTGTCACCTGCGCTGGGAGCCTGCAGGGACCTGCTCAGCACCACAGTGGCCAAGGACAGCAGCTGAACAACCCCTCTGTGCAGCCACGGGGACCGAGAGGCTTTGGCACCCAAGGACTTCCCACAGGGAAAAGGGGCAGAGATGTGAGCCCAGAGCAAATGTGCTTGTCCTGGGCAAACTGAAAAGAAACCTGTCTGTTAGTGACACAACAGTGTAAATGGGAAAGCTGGCTTGGCTGGCTTTCAAATTAGTGTGCTTGCTAGACATGCAGAGAAGCACAAACTCCACACACGCTGCTCTGGCTGCTCTCCTGGCACTGCCAAAGCTCAGAGCCTGCAGAGAGCAGCCAAAGGCTCAGTCACCAAAAGGTGCAGCTGCTTCTCTTGCTGTTCAGCTGTGACAGTGTTCACAGGGGTTCTTGGATAAGGGAAGAGACGAGGATCTGACTCTGTTTCAGAAGGTTTGATTTATTATTTTATTATATATATTACATTAAAACTATACTGAAAGAATAGAAGAAAAGGTTTTATCTCAGAAGGCTAGCTAAGCTAAGAATAGAATCAGAAAGAAAGAATAACAAAGGCTTGTGTCTCAGACAGAGAGTCTGAGCCAGCTGACTGTGATTGGCCATTAATTAGAAACAACCACATGAGACCAATCACAGATG
>JAXCLO010000013.1:24169744-24195715 GCA_035583995.1 Arremon aurantiirostris
TAGAAACAACCACATGAGACCAATCACAGATGCACCTGTTGCATTCCACAGCAGCAGATAACCATTGTTTACATTTAGTTCCTGAGGCCTCCCAGCTTCTCAGGAGGAGAAATCCTAAGGAAAGGATTTTTCATAAAAGATGTCTGTGACAGCTCCCAGCTGCCCCAGAGGAATTCCTACCATGTCCTTCAGGCAGGATCATCAATAACAGCAAATCCCTTCAGGAGCCAGCAGGGAGGGAAGGCTGCAGAGCAGAGCTGTGGTGCTCCCTGGGCAGCTCAGGGTGCAGAGCATGGCCAGAACTGGGGTCAGCCTCTGGTTCCATGTCCCTGCAGCCACCCATCACATCTGGGACCCTCCCTGGGATCGTGTCCCTTTGGGGACATTGATTGCAGCCACTGCATCCCAGTGGCACCTGTAGCCCAGGAGTGGCACAGAGGGAGCTCAGCCAGCTCTGGGGGACAGGGAAGGGAGCCCTGGGACATTCCCTGGGCCTGGCAGCTGTCCCTGCTGGCCCTGGGCAGCTGGAGCTCCACAGTGACATCTCAGTGACCAGGGAGCTGCTGAATGCTCCGAGCAAATGGAAATGATCAGAGCAAAGCACAAACCACTGGAGCTGCTCATTGTCCCCAGTGCTCAGGGGCTGGAGGCAGAGCAGCACCCCAGCACAAAGGGGCCCATTTGCCATCATGGCAAGCTCAGCCTGTCCTGCTGGGTGAGGCTGGATTGAGCTAGGATGGGCAGAGGCAGGGGAAAGGCAGATTTAAGTAGGGGCACAGTGCCTGGAGGAAGCTGCCCATGGCAAACAGGGCATTTGGTGATGCCAGCCCTCTGTGGCAGCTTGCCAGGGGCTGTCCATGGGCTCTGGTGGATTTATTAGCTGTTATTTCATCCCACCCCCTCTCCAGGGGCAGAATCCTTTCCTTGGTGCATTTCTGGGGAAGGCACTTCCCTGGGTAAGGTGTTCAGCCTTTCCAGCTGCCCCTTAGGCCCTGCAGGGATGCTCAAGGCACCTGTTCCAGGTTCATCAGGGGATTCCAAGGGTGCCACCACTCCTTGTCCTCTGTTCAGGCACAGTCAGCAGTGCAGGCACAGCAGGGATGATGCTCTTTCCTCAGGGCACTGTGCTCTGGCAGATCGAGGCCAGCAGGAATTCTCTGGCTCCAAGAGCTGGACAGGGATGCAGCAGAAGGCTGATGCTTGCTGGAATAATTCCTCTTCTTCCTCCTTGGTTTATTTTGTCTGAATGAGGCTGCTTTCACCAATTCTGAAAACAAATGAGAGAGCTCTGACTGGGGAACTGGCTGTTTGCTAGAGTTGGCTGGGAATTTTCCTACGAGTTTGGGGTTTGTATGCATGGAAAAGAAATTATCCACTGAAACTTCAGCTGAGGGACATTTACATGACAGCTTTAAGGACAAAGCCCTGTTTTCCCTGGTAAATTAATACCTTTGTGGTTGAAGTGCTAATTTGGAAGAACTAGGTTCTGTCCAGCCACTTGAATATTGCTTGATTGCAAGATTCATTTAGAGGAAAAACCTGGCAGTTCTTGGAGCTGTTTCATTCCAAGTGGGCTCGGTGCTGGGGGCTGGCTGTACAGCCCAGCGGCCAAGGGAAAGATCAATCCAATTTGGGCTAATCAAGGATTTCTCCATGTCTTCCCCCAAGAAAAAGCCAACTCTGGGAAAATATTTCCACAAGCAGCGTGGCACCTGTCGCAGACACATTTTATGAAAAATCTTTTCTTTAGGATTTTTCCTCCTGAGAAGCTGAGAGGAACAAAATGTAAACAATGGTTATCTGCTGCTGTGGAATGCAACAGGTGCATCTGTGATTGGTGTCATGTGGTTGTTTCTAATTAATGGCCAATCACAGTCCAGCTGGTTGGGACAGAGAGTCTGAGGCAGCTGCCTTTGTTATCATTCTTTCTGATTCTATTCTTATCTAGCCTTCTGATGAAAGCTTTTCTTCTATTCTTTTAGTATAGTTTTAATATAATATATATCATAAAATAATAAATCAAGCCTTCTGAAACATGGAGTCAGATCCTCATCTCTTCCCTCATCCTCAGACCCCTGTGAACACCATCCCAAGGATACTGCTGGAACAAAAGCAGATCCCTCACTGGAGGTGGCTGAGCCACCCCTGCCACTGCTGCTTCCTCATCCTGCCTTTCCCACAGCATCTGTCTCCAGATATGGAGTCTCACAGAGCTCTGTGCAGCCAGGGGACACCTGGCAGGGGGCACCTGGCTGGGGACAGCCTCCAGCAAGGTGGGCAGTGCTCAGAACATGAGGGTCACAGAGGAAATGAGACAGAAGGAAAAGCCCCGAGCGCGTGAGGGAGGGGAAAACCTCGAGTGGGAGGAGAGAGCCCCACTGTGAACGTCAGTGGCACTTTCAGAAGTGGCATCTGCACAGCCCAGGGCAGCATCCGGCTGAAAATGAAAACTTTGGTCTTGCTGATGGAGAGGAACAAGAAACAACACCTACTGAAGAAACTCCACCACAAAATTAATCAGAAAGGCTGAAAGATTCAAATTAGTTAGGTGATTAATTATACCTCATCCAAACTATGCTAAAAAAAACCCCAAAAACTCCAAAACGTCTACAATATATAAATATATCTACATACAATATATCAACATCTACAATATATCAATAACGTCATTGTGGAAAAAACCACAACAATGAAAGTATTAAAAAAAAATCACCCAAATTTTCCTAGAAACCAATTTCACCATCTAAAAACCCCCACCAAAATTTAAAAACCTACCCAACAAATCCAATTCCTAAAAATAAAATAACAAAACAAACAACATCAAGCTCCCACATCATCAACAAAATTACAATATCTCTACCAGCCAACAAAAAGACTCCTCAAACTTTCTTAAACATCATAAATTTTTTAAAAATACACATTCCCAAATTTAACCAAATTATAAACCCTCTCTACCTGATCACCCACAAAAAAACCCACTTTCCAATAAAACCTTAAATAACACCAAATAAAAAATTAAAAAAACCCCAAAAAACTCACTTAATTTTCAATGCAGATACAAACCATCAAAACAAAATCTCACAAACCTAAGTTTTTAAATTTCAAAAAGAAATATCAAAAAAAATTACCACAAAAATAACTAACTTATAACAACCATTCATAACAACATCACCGTTTAATCCTTCAGTATCAACTCTTCCTATGATTATAAAACAGAATTCTCCAGGTGTTGGATTTTGGTGTTTGTGGTGCCAAATGAGCCCATCTGAGCCCTGCTGGCCCAGCCCCAGCCTTTCCTTCATGGTGCTGGTGCCTGCCTGGGCTGGGTTTTGTTCACACCCAGAATGCAGCCACGCTCACAAGACCACCACAGGATAAACAGAAGTGCAACCTAGCTGAGAAATGAGATAAAGTTCTATTCATTCAGACTTTTATGGGTTTTTTCCTTTGGTGGTGTTGCTTTTTTTTTCCTTAAATAGGGTCATTTCAACTAAAATACCCTGGGGAAACCCCAAGGGACTGTTTCTTCTCTCATCTCCTATCCCTTATCTCTTTCACAGATTTAATTTAGCCAATATAATCCTCAGTTTTGAAATGTAAGGGGTATGCAGAAGACCAAGCAAAACTTCATCTGTGGTTTTTCTTTTCCTTTTTGGAAAGAACACTGCAAACATGCATAAACAGCCAAAAAAGTTCACTTTTCCCCCCTTTCTACCTGAACAAAATCATCACTTGACACTCTCCATGGGTATATTCCCTGCTCCCTAGGAGTATAAACAGATGTAAGAGTAACCCTTGACTCTTTTGAAACACCAAGCTGAACACACCAGATCACCACTGAAAATCAGCAATCTCTTTTCCCTTTCTGACACCATGAAAAGTAAAGGAAGCAATGACAGGATTTAGCTCAAAGCACATTTTGACAACTAACACTCTACCCACGGATGCTATGTACAATCAATAAAATCCTGTATTGGAGAAAAAATTTAAAAAATACCAACAAAAAAACCACCTAACTAACCGATCAAAAAAATACCACCAAAAAAAAAAATCAAAAAAAGCCACACAAAAGAGGAAAAAAAACACAAACAAAGAAAAAACAAAGAAAGGTCTGTAGAGCCAGATTTCTTTCCGCATTTTAAAGGGTGACTCACAGAGGTGTGAGTCCCACAGATTTACATCCTTAAATGAGCTGTGTGACTGCCTGTGCACAATGCAGACACGTCTGGGGAGCCCCACGCTGCCATGGAAATCTGTGATGGAACAAAAAGCAGCAGCACTTGGTGCTTCCTGACATTCTGAGCAGCAGCTGCTCGGCATGCAGCTCACTCTGCTGCCTTAAAAGAAAACACAAGGCTGCAGAATTCTACAAGCTGAGAGGAGAAAAAGCCAACGAGCAGAGCACGAGGCAGCCCAAAGGTAAGATGACAAGAGATATTTCACTATAGCAAAACCTTGCCTTAAAAGCTTTCCTCTAGTCACAAGAGACAAAAAACTAATTATATTTTACATAACTTGCATTGCTTACAGCATAGCTAACTTTTTTAATGACTGAACAAAACTTCCCTCTGGATTTATGCTTTATATAATATTTTTTCTGTTTATTTTTTTAACAAATCTGCACAACAGATCCTAGTCTGAAACATCTTTTAATCATAGTGAGAATTTTCTTCATTAAACATCTTGATGAGAAGCTGAAATTCTATTTCTCTAGACCCAGAACTACTTAGACACACTATCAAACAAATTAGAAACAAGACTGAAGAAAGAGGAAGGTAGTAATGAAATCTCCTACAGAGGCACTAAAGTAAAGAATTGTCAGTATTTATTACTTTTCAGAAATTCCTTAATTAACTTTACCTTCCTTTGGCTCTCAGTAATGGGCTCCCTCCCAGCATCAAGCCCACAGTGCTTCATGCTGCTTTTCTTACTTCTGTCTAAGCCAGGAATTTACAGAATCTCACTTACCTGCCATTACTGTGTCTTTAAGGAACAAAGAGCTAAATTTCCTTTTTTGCTGAACTAAATCTCACTCGAAGAGATCTTAATCTCTCAAACCACAGCAAGGGAGAGTTTACCTGTGAAATACTCACAGGGGTGACTTGATCTGCAGGACAGAAACTTTGACTGCTCAGTTGGCAAATCTAAAATGGAACAGCATCAAAATCAGCAACACATGTAGGAAAGACACTGGTTTGAAGTAAGAACTAGAGAACAGCAGGAGAAATTAATTTCTGGCTGCTGACAGAAAGATCTCTGGCATACTTTATTTACAGATTCCATTTGCTGTCATGGAACTGGCTGGAGGAAAAGATCTGGTATTCCTGGCCATTTGCATTTTTAAGTGATTACAGCACTGCAGAAACCAATGAGCTCCTTCCTGGTCCTTATCAGGAGAGTCTGAGGGCAGGATCAAGCCAGAACCTTTCCTCTAAAGGAGGTAATTACTTTGTGACCCCAGCTCAGCTCAGAGGGTGCCTGCCTGACTCCTTCAGTTCCTTCCTGCAGAAGTGAATCCAGCTGCATGTTTCCTGTAACCCCTGTCTCTGCTCTGGTAAGTCTGGCTGATTTAGACAAAATCTCATCCTTCTCTCAAAGAATTAACGTCTGCCAGAAACAGCCTGTTGGAAGCTTCTTGCCTGCAGCTTTCAGACAGCTTTTAGAAGGGCCAGAGGTACTCACAGTCCCTCTTTGCCCAGGGGAGGTGGGAGAGGGTGCAGGCTGGCAGTGACTGTATGGGATCTTCACATTAATAAATGTGGGGGACCCTTCTGTTCTTGGCTCCCCGAGATCTCATATGATAGCTTGATGCAGGAGACAGGACCCACAGAATTGTTCCACCCTTGTGATCCAAGAAACCCTAAAATCAGGGTGTGCTACCTTGGTTCAAGGGGATGGTGCAGTCATACTCTGCCCAGCCAGAATACAAAACAGCACAGCCTGGGGTTACAGCTAACAGTGCAAGTGGGGTGGGCACCAGAAAGTCCCAAGGTTGAGGTACAGCCTTGCCCCAAAATCACCGGCACTGAGCAGCTCCATGTACCAGGAGCTGCAATTCAGCAAACAGCAGGGGAACAAAGTGTTTCCAAGGCTGTGGACACATAGAGACCTCATCAGCCTTTGTTCTATGTTTTCTACATGATCTTCATCCTTCCTTGTGGTGGTTTTCTTCTCTTCCAGCATACCTGGAGATATGAATGACACCCATGGCAAAGGGAGTATCAGTGCTTCTGTGGAACTGTTCCAGCTCATCATATACACCCCCACTTTTATCCTGGGATTGCTGTTCAACATAATGGCTCTGTCATTCCTGTTTTTTAAGGTTAAAAAGCTGTCAGAATCTACAGTCTACATGATAGCCCTGATATTCCTGGATACTTTGCTGTTGTTTACCCTTCCTTTCAAAATCATTTCCTACCACCTTCAGGACCACTGGAACTTGGGCTCTGTGTTTTGCTCCACCTTGGAGAGTCTCTACTTTGTGAACATGTACGGCAGCATCCTCATCTCCCTGTCCATCTGCGTGGATCGCTACATCGCTATCTGCTACCCCTTCGTGGCCCTCACCCTCAGGTCCATCAGGAAAGCTGCCATGGTCTGTGCTCTCATCTGCCTGGGCACCTCTGCGGGGACACTCTCTACTTTCCAACTTCATGGAAAGGGCCACAACATCTCGTCCTGCTTCCACAACTTCTCCAAGAGCACGTGGCAGAACGCAGGGCTGCTCAGCACCCTGGAGATCATCTTCTTCGGCAGCATGGCAGCCATGACTTTCTGCACTGCCCAAACCGTCCGGTGCCTGAGGAGGCACAGAAAGCCAGACAACCCCCAGACACACAGCACCAGAGCAGAGAGGATCGTGGTGACAAACCTGGCCGCCTTTCTGGTGTGTTTCACACCTTACCACGTGGCATACTTGATGTACTTTTTGGTGAAGAACAACGTCATCCACATCAGTTTTCAACAAGTGCTACGAGACCTTGTTCAGGTCACCCTTTGCTGGGCAAATCTGAACTGCTGTCTTGATGGGGTGTGTTACTATTTTGTTTTAAAGGAGTCCTTGGAAGACCCATTGCAAAACAGTGAAAAAAGAGCCTTGCAAAAGCCTTGATTTATGTACTGAATGTTCATTACTTGGGATGATGTGTGGAGAAGCTTTTGTGGAAAGTACAGGGTTCTGAACTTCTTGCCTAAGCAGTTTGCTTTAAATATTCACAGCTGAAAATATTTCCTAAAAACCAGAACTAAGTCAATTTCCAAGAGACTCTTCCTAACTTTTTTATTCCTTTCCATAATGTTTCCTGTTATTATTTATGTGTAAAAATATATTTAATTATTCATACGAACAGTGATGCATATCTCTTTGGATGTGATTCTTCTTCACTCTGAAAAGAAAAAAATGTTCACTTATATATGGTAGCGTATTTCGGCTTCCCTGTCCACACTGCCTGCAAAACTTTAGTCACTACAGACTTGGTCTGGTGAGAAACAAAGCCTTGATGTTCATGGTAAAAAGCTTCAGACTAAATTCTGTAGCCTCTCCTGCCCTGGTCACCTAAGCTTGTCCTCACACACATGTGCCTGTCAGGTTTAGACTTGCACATGCTATTTAAAAAAGAAAATTATGACTGTAACTCTAAATGCAAAGGCAGCCTTAGGTTCACGTGGTTATATATAGCAAGATCTCCATATCATTCCTCCACTGCTGGACTTCAAGGTGCAGCTCTTGTTTTAGTGACAGCTGTTGTGACAGCTCATCACACATCTAACTAATGCTGCCCCTGGCTCCAATCCCCACACAGCACACATTAATGGACTCCCCCAGTTCCAGGTTTCCTCATCAACTCCTGTCCTACTTGCAGGCTTTTCACGTTTGTTACTTCCTGCTTGGTCACAAACATAGTTTCATGAACAGAGCCAAACCAAACAAGAGCATGAAATAAAATCCCCATGTCCAATGCAGTGGCAAACACATGAACCTGAAAGAACCACCCCCACCTTATGGGGAAATAAGATAAGGGCAGCCCTGATCCCTAAAGCAGTAGCCAGAAGCACACAGAACCCTGGGGGAAAGCAACCTTTTGGACCTCAGAGCACTCCCATTCCCCAAGCAAACAAGGCAATAAAAAATAATCAAGCAGCGAGAGCCTGACATGCCAGTCAGTTACTTCTTATCAGCACTCACAGGCACAGATAAGCCCAAAGACAAGGAGCATGCAGCCTGCAGAGGGGCACCCCACTGCTCTGGGCCAGCCCCACTGCTGCCTGCAGCCCTGTCCCAGCCATCAGCTGCCACCTTCCTGAGGGATGAGGCTGACTTAGCAATCAAAGCCAGAGAGTTCTCATATTCATGCTGAGCTGGATCCTTGCAGTTCCTCTCTGAGGCAGGGACACTAATCCCAGCCTTTGAACTGTCTCTTTTCCTCATACTTTTGACAAGGCTAATGCACAAAGTGTGTATTGATTTCTCCCCTGAGTTGGAGATTTACATGTAGGGGCTCCAGTGTGTCACAGGGAATGTTTTTTAAGTGAATTCATGTATGAGATTGTACCAAAGAAGCCCAGTTCCAGTTGGGAACACTGACCCAACACTGACCTAAGCATGTGCTGATGTTGACAGAGTCCTGTTTGTGCTCAGGTGATGAACTGTGCATCTGAGAAGACATGGACTGTGTATTTACCTTCTGTCCTGGTTATGAAAAATGCCTGAAAATAAATTCACCAGGATATTCCAGAAAGAATTCCCTCCCCATAGCAATGGCCATTTCTATTGATTCCCTCAGTACCTTCAGAATATCTGATTGAATATCCCTCCCAGCAGACAAGGAATCCTCATCAGCTCCTCACTCATAACTTACCTTTTAACTAACTACCCTTCAGTAGACCCAAAGATTTTTACCATTGTGACTTCATGCTCCTTTTGGAAAAACAGTTAACAAATCATAGAAGAAAATAGTGCTGAGGCAAAAGAGTTGTTTTCCATCTCAGAGCAGTGGGCCATGCCAAGAGGGCTCCAGCTCAACTGAAAATGCCTGAACAGAGGGAACAGGGATTGCATCAGTACCTGGGGAGGCAGAAAATGCCAAAGTGTATGAGAAAACTGATCTCAATTGCTCTTCTGTAGCCTGAGGCAGCTCCATTAGTTTCACTGACATGACTTTGGGCTTACACTACAATAACTGGGAGTAACTAGAAGCTCACCTGTAGTTTTATGCTTCCTCTGTTGCTCAGCTTTTTTCTGAGCACGCCAGTTCTTTGGTTTTTACCCTGCTATCCTTGATCCCACAGATCATAAAGTAACTTGCACTGTAATTTAATTTAGAGTGCTAGTGGACAGCAGGGAGATGAACATTAAATTTAGGAATTTTTGGCTTCTAGGCTACCTTCCTCAGCAATAACACTGCTTAGAAAGGGCTGGGATGTTGAACAGATTAAGTATTGTTAACACTGAACAAAGGAAAGTTAAAAATGCTTGAGGCATTTCTTCTTCACTTGAGCATCTCCTCTGTGTTTCTCCAGTTAATCTGGCCACTGGTTTTTCTAGAAACAAACAGGCTGAGGTGTGGAAAAGCAAGTAGCTGTCCATGACAGGGCCCACAGTGCCTCTGCCTGCTGTGAGAGTACAGTAATGACTCATTCTACATTCCTGGGAGAAATCAGAATTTTGTAAAGGCAACACTTTCTACTAAGAAGTTCCCTGCTGGATCTGTTTCTAGGCCTCTGAATATTGACTCTCCAGGTCAAATGTGGTGTTGTCTGATCTGTTCTTTGCTCAGATGGGTGACTGCAGCAACTTGCTCATTGACAGGCATTTGTATCTAAACCATGACATGGGGTATCACCAAGAGAATATTAAAATATGTAGAGTGCTAAGAAATAAAAGGAGAAAAAAGCTGAAAATCTGAAATTCATATTAAAAAAAAAGAAAGAATTTTGTTTGGAAACATTTGCCCCCAAGAACCAAGGACTGATTCCTAACGTATAAAATTCTTACCTAAAAATCATCAGTTTATTCTAAAAAAATGCAGTGGGGGTTAGAGAGCTGCTATAGAGCATGTTTCCTACTTGCACTTGGCTTTGCATTTGGATAGTGAAAGGCAAAGGATTTGAATCAGCACTGAAAGCACAGCAGGTCATGGGAGCTGATGAAGCTGCACTGCTGGGGAACTTCACCCTTTGCGCCAAGCAAGGCATTTCAATTGAGAGGCCTTTCAAAAACACACCCTGAGGCTGCCAGATTTCTTGCCAAGTGTTGCAGAAGTTCAAGCCTGTGTCCTGTTCACATAAGCAATTTTCTCACCCACTTCTTTGCAGGTTTCACTGAGAGACTGGGCATGTGCTTCAGCAGCAAGTGCTCTATTCCCTGCAGCTTCATTCACCTGGGAAAGCAGTGAGGCTTTGGCTTAGATTAACTCTGCACATCTGTCCTTTGCTTCCCAAATTTCTTGTCTTCTAGTACAACCCTTATCTTATGTGTTAATCTCAGGAAGTATCTGTTTGACTTGGAAAAGAATAAAAGGTTTAAAAGAAAACATCACCAATGATATTTACAAATAATCACGGAAATCCCAACCAAAGCATTCATCTCCCAAATGGAAAGAATCAACACAGGTACCAAGCATGCAGAAAATTCTACAGAGTTTTCACTATTTTGGAAGTAAAAAAAGAAAAAAGTAAAAAAAAAAAAATCACTTTATATATTTTTTGAAAGATATTCACATACAATGAATGGAGAAAAGTATTTACCATGAACAATATCACACCTGTGATCAGCAGTAATGAGAAAAAGCTTCAGAAAATTAATTCTCAACAGAAATAAAAAGGGTTTTATAGAGATTTTCTTATGCTTCACTTCTTTAAAATGTTTTAGCATTTTTACTGCTGCTTGCCCTTTGTTCTCTCTGCAGAAGTACAGCAACATGATCTAAAGATGAATTTGTAGTGCTAGGCAGAAGCCCTCTGAGAAGTGAAATAGTTAATTTTGCTGTGAAAGTGAAGTGCTGCAGATAGGCAGAGGCAGAAATCACACCCCAGCTCCCTTCACAGCTATTTCCCCACAGAGCAAAGCTGTTTGCATGCTCTTTCCATCTGCTGCATTTACTGGTGGAAGCCTCACAAAGAAGTAAAATGTCTAAGTGGGACCACAAAGCGGTGGAGAATTCCCACAGGTGACCTTGGAGTGCCAGGGACACGCAGACACGGCTCCAGTTTTGGGGTGGACACTGATCCCACACATGAGGAGCAGTTTGCTCCTCCATCTGCAGCTGGTCAGTGCAAAGCCACAATTCAATCAGGGGCTCCAGCTTGCCTTCATCCCTGTCCTCATCCTTCCTTCTCTCTCACAAGGCTCTGCCTTCAGCTTTTGGAGGCACTGAACCCTTTAGCAGAGCTGAGACTTCTCCCTCCATTGGGTTTCTTGCTACTGAGAAAGGTCTACTATGGCAACAAACTAATGAATCAGTGTCTTTAGCTGCTGGGAAATGCAAAGGACGCCTACAGCCTCCTTCATTTTGTTTATTCTCATTATTCTGATTTTTTGCACTGTCACTTTGTAAGAATGGCATTTATCACGTTTTCTAACGTTGTTGTGGGACAGTGTTAAAATGAAAAATCTACGAGGAATCAGAAATGTGTCCCTGGAAGAAGAGCTGAATCAGTGCCATGTGCAGACATCAAATGATGTAAAACCTCACATCTGCTGTATGCTACAGATTCCTATTAATCCTTCTCTCTATTCCAAGACAAAAAGGGCATTACACTGGGACTATGTTTGAGAGCAAGCATCAGCAGTTTAGAGCTATAAACATTGGTGGGCAATTGTTAATCCAAAACTAAGCATTACAAACCCAGGAAAGCCAGTTTAGATTACACTTTGGAGTACTCCACAAGAATCCCAACCATTCCTGGCTAAGCATTAACTTTGTGACTCCAAGTAAAGCCACATCCCAGAGCCCAGCACTTAACCTGGGCCTACTTGGCCTGCCATCACTATTGAGAGTGAAGGACACTGTCTGACACAGATTTTATCAGTTTAAAGAAGAGCTTAGGAAAGAAAACACAAGAAGTTGCAGACAGCAGAGACCTGACTGACTTCATTCATACTGATAGGAAGTGGTATGGTTTGAAAAAGTTGCAGCTGGAAGGGGGCAGAAACAAAGGACTGTGACTTTTGCCAGACCCAGCTCGGCGTAGCAGTAAAAGCCCTGCATGTGGGTTTGTTTCCCTCATGCAGAGCAAAATAACTTGGTATTCATAATAAACATGCTATTTAGACCTTTTTGTTTGAGCAGTGACTGAGGTATAAAACGCTCTGTTTTGCTCTGAGCTCAGCTCTGGCTGCTGCTCCTGCCTGTGACTGCACTAAGAGCTTGGGGTGGGATTGTTCACGAGAGGTGTTTGTTCCCTTTTGAGCTGCCCTGTGGCATCCCACCCAGCCCCCAGTGTGCAATCCAGCAGGGATGGGGTATTCCTGCTCCATCTCACTTCTGCCCATCTCTCACGGCAAAAAACACACAAAAGGAGCCAGATTACCCCTAACAAACCCACAGCCTGACACACATTGCCTCATGATTGCTCAGAAAAACCACATGTAGGCTATCAGGAAAGGGAGGAGGTAAAGCAATGCCATGGTCATATTTGTGTTTGTAACCCACTCCATGAGTAAGAAAAAGCCCAGCACACTCAGCAGCAACAGTGAGATCTTTAATGCCCCTCTCCTTTGGAACACAAAATACTGGGGCTGGAATAAGATGTTACCTTGGGTTGGAGCAACAGGGCACAAGCCAAGCAGTACCAGTGACTCTTATCCCAGCTTTCATTTCTGCACATAATCACACCATCCAGATATTTTTTATGCTTTACACTATTATGGGTTATTGCTCTCTCAAATTAGCCTGTGTCATTTGCTTTGGAGTGCCCACATACACCTGTCACAAAACGTCTTTAGAAGATGTTCCAAATTTCTCTCCCACTTTTTGCCAATCAAAAATCCAATCCTGTGGGTAAATACACCCATTCTAACTCTCAGGCTATCAAATTGTTTAACTTGAACACCACAGCAGCCAGACTCCTGTACTGAAAACTATTTTGTTTGCATTAGATGAAGCATTTGTTTTTCTAGAACTCCATTGCATGTACCCAAGAATTTTATTCCTACCATTCTCCCTAGTCACATTACAGGTTTACAATCCAGCTCCCACCTCATGCCCATAAAGCACAGATGCAAAGAGAACAACATAGGGAACAATCTCTCTCATCAAAGTTTTGGCAAAATTGCTCAGGATACAAAATACTATTTTCTTGGTTGTATACAGAATGTCAAAACAGCAATGCTTGAATGTCTTTCTGTCAGGGAGCCAAGAAGAAGGAAGGGCTTTTCTTTCCAGCTCAAGGACAGCTGGAAGTCTGGTGATGTTTTGAGGGCTAATGAAGACAGCACAAAGAACTACCAGGCAAGTTTCTCCAATCAAAGAAGATGAAGCAGCAGCACAAGCCAATTGCAAGTGACAAGCCAGCCATGGAGCTGCATTGCACGTGGCCCAGTGGAACAAAGGGACAGCAGATCAGGGCCTGCAGCTCCAGGATTCTCAGCCCCCAGGGAAAGAGTGGGGTTTCAAACACAGCTGGAAACAACACATGAAAATTTCATTTCTGTAACAGCTACATTTGGCCCTTGAAGGACTCTGGGGAAATTCCTGTCAGAAGGGTATAACTTCCACTGATGGAACTTACACTTGTGGTATTGCTGCACCCACTCTCCATTACAACCACGTTCACTCAGCCTCTGCTGCATACTTAATCCACCTGAAGTGGGAAACCCTTTCTAGCACAGCCAGAGGCTGTGGAAGTGAGCCCAGTGTCCCAGAGGATTACAGTCTAGAGAATCCGAGTTAATTTCACTCTCTGGGCAGACTCAGGCTCTGATGGTCAGTGTCCAAATGAGGAATAAGTAGCAGGGATGGATCAGCTCTTCAGAAACAAAAGGTCCCATTTTCATGCAAATAGCATTCATTAGGAAGAACAGTGAAGGACAAGTAAAGAAAAGTCAGACAAAGCAACAGAATCTTTACGGTCTGAAGATTTTTAGGAGGTATCAGCTGCTCCTTAGACTATTAAAAAGAATTCGGAGTGGTTTTATATTTCCTTTTGCATCCCTGGATGGGAGTTCATAGATGCAACCAAAAGCAAGTGTCCAATTTGCTTTAACTTTGTTTTTGTCACCTAGATCCTATTCACACTCTCAGATGGGAACACATTTCAACATCTGTTACCCAACTTCTGAAGGAGGAAGAAAGAATAAGGAAAAAAAAAAAAGGAAAGAAAAATGCCATAAAAAGCAGAAGGGTGGCAATGCCAACAGTTCTCCTTGGCAGGCTCTGGCTGTGAAAGGGGCTCCTTTGGAAGATCTTGGCAGCAGCACCCTGGGCCCAAGGTGAGTGAGTGCCAGGAAAGGGGTGGTGGGAGACAAGGGAGGGCTGAGGGAGCCTCCAGGCACAGAGAGCTGACACCTGCAGCACTGCTACATCCCTGGGGAAAACTCCAGTCCTCAACTGTCACAGAGGGAAAGTGCCGGGAAAATGTATATTCAGTGATGGTTCTTAGAATAAATCACAATAATTCATGTATTGCTTCTCAAATTTTTTCATGTTAAGCCTTGGTGACGGAAGACATCTTTTTGTTTGTTTGCATTTTGGTCTGGTTTGTTGTTGTTTTCTTGCTCCACTGACACCACAGCACACCAAGAGCACATCACATCCAACATATGAAGAGCTCACTACTGCCCAGCATTTGACTCCAGCCATGCCAGTCACTTTTAGCACATTTTTTGAAATGACAAAGCAATTACAAGACCACCTTTCATGGTGCCACACATCCCTGAGTGCAATCTGCAGCCTCAGCCCTTTCTCCTCCTGCTCCTGTCACCATGGTCTGACAACCCACCCTAAGGGTGCACCTTTCCCTTAAGGGTGGGTCATCACAAACAGCTGTTTGTTTAGTTTGAAAAACAAACAAAAAGAACATTTAAAAAACAAAACAAAACAAAACCAACCAAACAAAACAAACCACCCTCAAATACTTTCCTAAATACACCACCACATGCAGGACTCTGCCTCCACAAGGTGTCCCAGGGTCCTGTTTTGCAATGAGCCAGGGGACTGTGAGGGCACTGCCAGCTGCTGGCAGACTGTGCCTCATTGCAGCAGCACCAAAGTCTATTTTAAACATGGACAGCAAAGAATATTTAACTTTGTTCTCCTCAAAGCCATTTGCCAAATTCAGGAACAGTTTTGGTCAGAAAAGCAGTGTTACTTTTAAACACCCCCTGTGCCCAGGGATGATTTTGCACAGAAACACTCACAGCTCTGGAGACAAATTGCAGCCTCTGGTGTCTCATCTCTTTGAGGGAAAACCACGGGAGTTTGGACATTAAAATATTAATTTAAGCTTTTGACATTTCCTGTGTGTTTGGGTGAGTGCCAGGACACGGCCACAAGTGAGGGCAAGGCCCGTGTGAGGGAGGGAGGACATGCAGGTCACCCTCGGCCACCACCCAGCACCTCCATGGCCCAGGTGGGGCGAGTGGCAGCAGCAGGGCCACAAAACCCGCCATGAGGGGGTCCCTTGATGAGGTAACAACATGGTAATTCCAGCAGGGCCACAAAGCCTGCCATGAGGGGATCCCTTGATGGGATAACAACGTGATAATTCCAGCCAGGCCACAAAATCCGCCATGAGAGGGTCCCTTGATAACACCATGGTAATTCCAGCTGGGCCACAAAACCTGCCATGAGGGGGTCCCTTGAGGAGATAACACCATGGTCATTCCAGCAGGGCCTCAAAACCTGCCATGAGGGGGTCCCTTGAGGAGATAACAACGTGATAATTCCAGCAGGGCCACAAAACCCACCATGAGGGGTCCCTTGATGAGATAACACCATGGTAATTCCAGCAGTAGCCTCTCTGGCGCAGGGACTGGGCAGGCCTGGGCCCCACTGGCTGAGGAGGCCTGGAGCCGCCATGGCAGCAACCACCATGGCCTCAGGAGCAGACAGCATGATTCCTTAAGATTTTAGCCTTTATATCTTTCAAATCCTGTGCTGCATTAGTGCATAACTCTAAATGTCATATAAAGTGTTAACTACTCTCTTCACATTTTGGTCAGACAAAACAATCCCTCTGGGCCTGGAACCCAAGGACACCCCGCAGCCTCAGGCCCTGAAAAGTATAAACAAAAGTGAATCTGGGGAGCAAACTGGGGGTAAATGATTTCATTATCTGAAGCTGTAATTGGATTAACCCCTGATATGTAAATGGACCAAACTTATAATTGTGTGAAACACTGGTGCCCATTGTCCATCTTGGGTGTAGCCTCTGGGAGGCTTTTGTACTGCCCAGGGTATCTATTGAAGGCCTTCAATAAATATCCACTTTATTCTCTGAATCTCATCTAGCCTCTGTTTTAGGTAGCCACGCCAAGGCATCAAGCAGACACAGAGCCCTCTCCTCACCTGGAAAACCACTCTTTTTGGCCATGTAGGGGGATGTAAGCAGTGCCAGCATACCCCACAGCTGCGTGGGGCTAGGATTACCCAGCCCACAGGTGTCACAGCACACAGCTGAACGGGCTGAGACACAAATGTTAGAAGGCCTTAATCAGTTTTACAGCTCCTGCACACAGCCCTGCATGGTGCTGCCCTTCCAGCAGAGTGCAAGAATAGTGGCTGTTAATGAAAAATCCAGGGAAAGAGGCAAACTGAAGATGTAAAGCCCCACCAGCTCCCTGTATGGACGAGCACAACACGCTGCTCTGGCAGAGGCCACGCTTCAGGAACAGCTACATGAACTCAAATCGTCAAGGAGATGAATATAAAATATTTACCTTTTAGGGCACTTAAGCAACTTCATCAAAAGTACTGAATGGAAGCAAAGTGCCTTTCCTTTACAAACCTTTTTAGAGAATTGATATGCTTTCCTCTTCCCACTTAACATTTCAGCCAGCCATTTGATATTTGGTGGCTGCTGTTATAAAGGCAACTGGGTTTGAGTTTGCTTATTGCTGGCTCATGCATTTCACAGGCTAACACTAAAATACTGGGTCAGGGAGAAAGAGTGAGCATTTCTATCCATGACATCTTAATTTAAACTTTTTTTAAAGCTGTTATAAAGCACAGAAAGAAAAGGTCCAAAAGGATTAATGCAAACCTGCTTCATGCTTCTGAGGGGCTCGAGCTACATTGCAACTCTCTGTACTTCTGCAGCATTCATTTGTCTTGGAGAGGGGAATGAGTGTCAGTTCTAAGCACCTCCTTTCCAAATACAGCAAAATGCTTCTCAAAGCACTTTGATCAGGCAATTCTTTTTCCCAGCCTGCTGCTGCCAAGACAGGAGCCCCTCCTTGCAGTGCTGGGGATAAGGATGTCTTCAACTGAATGGGGAACTGAGACCAAAATAGGGCAGCCGACAGAAAATGCTTAAATGGCCCTCATTTCCTTCCCAAGTCCTGGGCTTAGCCGAGGCAAGACTGACAACTGTGACCCTTCAAACAGGCAGCTGTCTCCAAAATACAACTAAAAGCTTGATAAGGACCTACTTAGGGCAGTGTCTGTGGCTGGCAGGCCAGGGAGGGAGCACAGAGACAGCCAAGGCCTGGGGCTTGGGATGGAACTCAGTGCTCATTCCCAACAGTCACCATCCCACATGACAAAGGCAAATGTACTCAAGAACGGCTGCCATTCCCCTGGCCATCCAAGCAGCTCCCATTCCCCTGGCCATCCAAGAAGCTCCCATTCCCCTGGCCATCCAAACAGCCCTCATTCCCCTGGCCATCCAAACAGCTCCCATTCCCCTGGAGATCCAAACAGCCTGGCTATCCAAACAGCTCCCATTCCCCTGGCTATCCAAACAGCTCCCATTCCCCTGGCCATCCAAACAGCCTGGCTATCCAAACAGCTCCCATTCCCTTGGCCATCCAAACAGCTCCCATTCCCCTGGCCATCCAAACAGCCTGGCCATCCAAGCAGCTCCCATTCCCTTGGCCATCCAAACAGCTTCCATTCCCTTGGCCGTCCTAGCAGCTCCCTAGCCTGTGGCTAACCTCATTTCCCCTGACCCAGACCCTGACCTGAGGCACAGTTTCACAACCACCCTGCCCACAAAGGGAAACACAGCACGTTTTAACAGTTCCTGCCAGCAGTGGGGTGGGAAATCACCTATTTGCTGTTCCCAGCCCCATTCACAGCCTGCCGTGCATTGTCTGCCACGTTCACACCGCAGGGGCTGCACGTGGTGTCACGGGATCTTTCCAGCATTGCTCAATAACCGGGCGTGCTGTTGGTTTTTAAGGAGGATGTCGTGTTAGCCTCTCATGCCTCAGTGAGCAGCCTCAGAGGCAGGTGCTGCTGCAGCCCTTCTGGGTGTGTGCCCCATGGCAAGTGTGTGCAGACTGTGCCACAGCCAAAGGACCCTCTGGGATATGTATAAAGCTCCTTATAATCCAGGGACTCCTCAGGAGCACTGGAGGCCAGGGATTCGGAGTGCTTTCAGAAAGTTGGAGTCAGCATCCAGCCCATACACTGAGCCTCCCTCCTGATCCCTGTCCCCACAGCTGGTCTTGAAATAAACATGGGCAGGAGACCTTTCTCCTT
Organism: Arremon aurantiirostris; assembly: GCA_035583995.1. NCBI lineage: Eukaryota > Metazoa > Chordata > Aves > Passeriformes > Passerellidae > Arremon > Arremon aurantiirostris. Next base: position 24,188,389 of record JAXCLO010000013.1, read on the forward strand.
TTTAATGCCTTTAAAAGTGATCAGCTCAGGTGGGGAGAACCAACAGGTCTGGAGTGACGGTGGAGGAGGAAGAGGAGTGCAGCTGTGTCTGCTGGTCTGTGGGCAGAGCTGGGGATTCCGTACTCATGAGAGCATTGGGAAATTACTCTGATTTTTGTTCAACATTCAAGGTCCTCTATCTAGCCGACATATTTTTTAGGTTAGGGTGAGGGGTAAAAAGGGTCTTGGCAGATACTGGATTCTGTTCCTCACGTCTAGACATTGCTTTGATTCATCAATTTTGTGTTGGCTCATTGTTTTTAGGGGTTTTTTGCTAGGTTTGGTGAGGGGTCCCTCCCTTTGCATGCTAGATCTGATGTCATTTGCATGTGGACTCGATGTCCCTTCCTCGTCAGGCGCCATCCTCCAGGAAGCAGCAAGGCGTCACTCAACAAAAGGGGGAATTCTTGACCATCAAGGACAGGTAGTTAATGAAAACACCATGTGATTACCATAACAAACAGTTAGAACCCCACCCTGGCAGCAAGTGGCCCAACCTGTGAACTCTGCAATCTTCTGGCAGTGGCAAGCACATAATGACCATCTGAAAAGGGGCAGAAACCAGATGGGGCCTGACCCAAAGCCTTTCCTCTTACTTCAGAGAGAACAAGTTACTCCATGAGTAACAATTGGGGGAACAGAGTGACATTCCAGAAAAATCTCTTGAAAAGGAAACAAATTTTAATTTCAGAGGTTTTCTTCACATAAAGTTGCCGTCTTTTTGGAAACTTCTTTCCCAGTCAGACCAGGGGAATATTCAATCATTGCATAATGTGATTTCAATTCAAATACAGATCTAAAAGTTCAAGTATGAAATTACATACTTGGCCTTTTCACATTAATTAATCCAAATCAGTAGAGTAACACACTGGCTTTCACTGGAGAACATCTTTGTGCTAGTGAGAACAGTTAATTAGAGCTGGCACAAACACCTTCCATATCCAGCATGAATAATAATATTCCCAGAGCAAATTTTCTCAGCAAACTTGAGGAGACAGTTGATTCTTGATTCTTCAGCCCACCCGCTTCTTCAAAGATTTTAATAAGAGAGAAGCTGATTGATGAGCAGCCCCTGTGCTCTTCCTGCAGCAGCTCCAGCCCCTCCTCTGATGTGAGCTGCCAGCACCAGAGGTGCCCCAGCCTGTAGATATGCAGGAACTCCTCAACTGAGCACAGGCATGCTCTAGGAGATGTCCTTACTCTCCAGAAACAAAGACTCCTAAATTAAATATGACAAGCTGGATGGTCCAAACGTTGCTTCAAGCTCCAGTTCTCTTCCCAGTCTCATAGGGCCCTGCTGGCGAGTTGACCAAAATGTTTACTGTTTTGTAGATATTTTGGTCAACTTAAATGTTTCTTTTAACACAAAATGAACAGTGTTTCATTTATTCACATGTTCCTTCACCATTTTAATTCAGCATTTTTGGATAACATTTGTTTTGAAACAAGAAATAATAATTTAATTACTAAAATGTCAAAACAAATGCTTCAGCTTAACATCAGGAAGTTGAGCTGCTTCCACCCCTTTTTATACTATTAGTTTTTTAGCTGGAAATATTCACTAAAGTTCAAGCCATATGTGCTAGAGGCTCTGTTCCCTCACACTCTGCTTTTTGTTCATTTAACCCAGAAAACACTCCCTGAATGGAGCTGCAGCACCTCAGTGATTTCACTGGCACATCAGGAATTGTACTTGCCAAAAGAGCAAGAAACAGGCATTTACCTGTGACCTGGGAAGCTATATTTGTCTATCACATAGCTATCCAAACATGCCTTTTTCTCTCTGGGAAGCTGTGACAGCACCCACAGTACTTGTTCTTGTAACATTCCAGGTGGGATTCAGAAGGAGAGCAGCAAAATGCTTTGGGAACAACCTGCACAACCTAAGGCACATGGATGAGCATGAACAGGAGAGAGAACAGGCTTTCCTTAGCTTAGCATCATAACACACAGAGAGCTGGTCCTGTTGGGCTGGAGCCCATCCCCAGCAGGGACATCTGGCAGCTGCTGCCTGCCCAGATCCTGGTGGGACACATGAGCAGGATGCAGCCACCAAAACAGGCTCTCCCTGGTGCTGGTGCAAAGCCAGGTCCTTCATTCTCCACCAGGGCCTGGACACACCTTGTCCCAAGGCTGCAGAGATCCCAAAGGGCTGAACAGCACGGGATGGGACTGGACTGTAAATGCAACTTGTAATAAGCAAAATTAAATAAATAATATAAAGAAATAATATATGAAATAAATAAATAAATAGAAAAATATAATAATAAATAAATAGAAAAAGAAGTAATAAAACATCCATTTAAGTTTTATAAGTGACACTGAGGTACCTCCCCTCAATTGCTAAGTTAATAATTTTATAGCACTTCTTCTTTTTTAAAAAAAAATAAAAAGACAAAAAAAAAATCCAACAAAACAGAGCTTGGAGGTGGATGCTCCTAGAGCTCGACCAACTTTGACTTTCTGTGCACTGTCTGGCAGTGCTAAAGAACTGCCTGAGCCATGCTGCAATATGCAAGTATTAGAAAGCAAATTATATTAGATGCCAGCCATTATCACAGTGACCCATATTTTAGGGTTTCATCTGCACCTCTGCCAGTCTTCCTAAAGCAGGTTTTATTGCCAAGCTTGTATATGTGCCACTGTCCAATCAAATAAAGCAGCCTTCTGCCAGAGTGTGAGCAAGATTAGGGAGTAGAACTGATTTGATTTAAGTTCTCTTAAGAGCAAGGGGCAACAAATGCAACCTCAGAAAATGAAAATCTGAACCCTGAGGGAAATTTGGAAAACACAGTTTCACAAAACAAGCTGGGTTTTTTTTTTGTAGTGGACAAGTCTCAGTTGCTGACTCACTGCTATCTGGATTTATTGGAATGCATCAATCACATTCTCAGTATCAGCATTTCAGCCTTCCAGAGGCATGTCTGAAAGGTTCAGGTTTCCTACAGAGTGGTGCAGAGTTGTTTCCTCAGCCCAGAGCTGTGGAAGAAGAGGGCAGCCTGGGAGAAGAGGCTTTGGCAAACACAGTCACTGTAAGGTGCAGCTCCCCTCAGAACCCCAGGATGGAAAAAGCACCCATGCAGTGAAGAGTTAAATGCAAAATGCAGCCAAAATGACTGTAAGGAGCGAAACATGAACTTCCTCCCTGACTGACCAGAGACTAACTGTGGAAAGAGGAACAGTCAAAGTCAGGAAAAACATTCTGACACTTTCCAACCAGAAGGATGAAACGGGGAGAAAGCCTGGGAGGGCACCAAGGGACCCCTTAATTTCTGGGTGTAGTGAGGAAAGGAAAAACCCCAAAGGCTGTCCCTGCAGAGCCAGCCAGAAGGCAACTGCAGGCTTATGTCATGTTGGACACATTTTCTGTAGAAATCAAACAGCTGGAGAAGCAGGGCTGAGCACAAAGATCCAGTGCCCATGAGCCACCTGAGCAGCAGAGGGATCTGTCTGCTGCAGAGACTTGAGCTGGGCACCTTCCCCACACAGGCTGCCCTGGGTGGCCCAGGGATGGCAGAGGGAAGGGCCCTCAGTGCCTGCAGGCATGGGCAGCTCCCCAGCAGGGCAGCCACATCCCCACAGCTCTCCCATCTCCTTGGGAAGGCCTCCCCACTGCAGCATCCATCCCACTGGGCTGGACCCCCCAGCTGCTGCCTCCCATCACCACAGCTTTGTGCTTCCCATTGCAGACCAACACACACTTCACACATCAGAGGTAAAAGACTTTATTATCCCATGGGTTTTTCCTAAGAAGTAAGATTCCCACCAGACAAAATATACAAAGCATCTTATGTTTTCTTTCTACAACTGCATTCTCACCCTATGGAACAGTGAGCACATGAGCTGACCCCAAAGAACCAAGGTTTGCCCTTACAGCTGCAGGACTGCACAGTTAGCACATCCAATGACATCATGCAGAACCAGAGGGGAGGGCAAGAGGCCTGTGTGCACCTGAGTGCAGCCTCAGGCTTCTAGAAATGAAGAGAAATGAGGGCTTAAATTTACCAGTCACTTCCATGAAGTGAACCAATTCTCTGACCCACTTCTTGTCATCCTCTTGGCAATTAAAGGCTGGGGCTGGCAGCAAGTTATTGCTGGGAAAACACAATGCTAGAAAAGTAAATACCCATCTGGCAGTGGGAAACTTTCCACACCAACCTGCAAGAAGTGCACCTAATTCTTCATTTTACATCAAGCTTAAAGCAGAATGAAACCAAAGTGTCCTCCTCTACTTGACAGAAATTAATATTTATAGCTATGTTTATATAAAATAATAAATACTCAGCCTCTAACTATATACTAATTCCTATTGCATTACATGACCATCCTGAGACCCTGTTTTGTTTTCACATAATTAATTCATAAAATTAACACTCAGAAGTTTAAAATATATTAAGTTTGCATTTTGGTTCTGCAGAGTTAATGATTGTACTTGCATTTACTTTATCCTTCCTCTTCCAAAACAACAGGCTCATTTCAACAGATGGTGAACAGGTCCAGATTTGCTGGAAACCAATTAACAAGAATGTGCCAAGTTGAAACTCACCCCATTCTTTCAAGCCAAAAAACTGCCTGCATTTCAAGAACCTAATTAGTTTTAACTACATTTATGGAATAGAGGGAAGAATATTTAATTACTCTGCAATTCTTCTGTCTGATGATCAATAGAAATGCAGTTTTGTTCAAACAATTTCTCTGCAGTATATTGATCAGCTGAATCTTGCCTTCTATCAGTATCTGTACTCCACTGCTGCCTGCAGATAATGTGATACACAGCTGGATTACAGTGATTTCTATCAAAACAGCTTTCACTGGAGGAGTTACACAAGAATACACACTGTTAAAAGATTTGAAAAACCTTCTTCTTGACTTGCCAGTAACCACCAGTTCTGCTGCTGGCACCTCCTTCCCTCTGCTGAGCTCTCAAACTGCCCTGTCTGTAGCCTCAAAACTATTCCTTTCCTAAGTGCACCTGGTTTAGGTCATTGTATCAGCCCCGAAATGGAAATCCTCCTCTTGTGCATACACCCTCTGTCCCAGTGCCATGGCAGCCTCAGAGCAATATCCCAGCCTGAAACTGCTCAGCCAGGAAAAGAGCACCTATTTCCAGCATTTCTATTCCTCCACCCAAACCTGCTCCCAAAGGGGATTTCCATTCTGTTATGTGGAAGAAGCTGCATCTACCCCCAGTTATCTTTGAGCACTGTGTAAATTTAAGCCCAGCCAATGTCTTGGGTAGGTAGCAGGGAAGAAAGGGCCACAAAGGACCCCAGAGGTTAGAGCTGCACAAGCTGGGGGGAGTATAAAAAGTAGCCAGATTACCATGTCTAAAGAGAGGGCTGAGAGCATGTGTGTGCAAGCAAAGCCAAGGGAGGTTACATCTGGAGAGTGCTTCATGACTTTTGGCAGATAACAGTTTCGACCACAAAAGTGTTTTCAAAGTGACGAATGCGATGACAGTTTCCAGCCTCACGTCGACTGATACCTAGAGGTGATTTAAACAGAGGAGAGAGGTGAATCAACAAATGAGAATCTGTAAAACCAAAGCAAGGAGGGGAAGGAAAGCAGATGAGATGCACCTTCTGAACACTGAAATGGGGGGACAACATAGCCTATATGGAAAACAGCCTTATCTGGTCTTTGGAAGAACTGACAACCTCCTCTAGGATATAGTCCTGCAGTAAGAGCTGCCATGGGCTGAAGGAGTCACCTGGTAACAGCTGGTTTCAGCTGACAGCATCTCAGTGTTATCTCAGGGACCAGAAAGCCTCCAGAAACCAGCAGAAGTCACAGGCTTCTGGATGCAGCCAAGAAGTGTTTAAAAGACCTGTTTGTATCCCTGGGTGCCTGATCCTGCTGTGGCCCCAGCCTGGGGCAATGCTTCCCCCTGGGTAACACTTCCCCACGCCCTCCAAATGCAGGTCCTCAGCTCTGAGCAGCTCTGCTGGCAGCTCCTCCCCCCTTACAGCAAACCTGGGGTGCCCCAGTGACTGCCAGGGCTCCATGGGAGTCAGTGCAGCTCCCACTGGGAAAGCACCATCAGCTTCAGCCATGGGGACCTCTGCAGCCTGCAGCTTCCCCAGAGACCCCAACCCCACTGACTGTAGGTACATGTTCCAGGTGAGCCTTTAACTATACCTTAAAAGCAAATTAATACAAATACTGGTATTAAAGAGTATTTTGCAGTAATGTTACCATTGCAATATAAGATACATATTGCTAATTTCCATGAAATAATTTTTACACAGTCCAATGTTCCCTCTTCACAACATTTTCCGTACTATTATGAACTTAATTAATTAAAGGCAATTTGCAGATCTAATCTGCTCTGAATAGCTGCCACTGAATCGGGTGCCTTCATTAGGGAAATTTTCCAAACAATTCCCAATAGCACTGCTATTAGTTCAGCCCCAGGAGCCCACGTGGAAATGAATTGCTGGCTCCTGCAATCATTTCTGCAGGATTTGTATCAGGCTGATGGATGGCACAAACACAGCACTCAGCACCTGTTTGCAGCATCCTGAAGTTGGGCTTGGATTAACTGCATGGGAAAAGGCAAAGCCCCAGAGGGAAACCCAGCTCTGGCCAGCATGGCTGCACCAGAGAGGGGCTGTGATGTGGGGTGAGGAGCAGGGGCAGGGCTGTGATGTGGGGTGAGGAGCAGGGGCAGGGCTGTGATGTGGGGTGAGGAGCAAGGGCAGGGCTGTGATGTGGGGTGAGGAACAACGACCAGGGCTGTGATGTGGGGTGAGGAAGATGAGGCAGAGCTGTGATGTACGGTGAGGAGCAGGGCGCAGGGCTGTGGATGAGGAGCAGGGCGCAGGGCTGTGGATGAGGAGCAGGGCAAGCTGTGAGGGGCTGAGGAGCAGGCAGGTTGTGATGAGGATAAAGAGTAGGGGCTGTCAGGGGCTGAGGAGCAGGGCAAGCTGTGATGAGGATGAGGATCAGGGGCTGTCAGGGGCTGAGGAGCAGGGGCTGTGATGAGGATGAGGATCAGGGGCTGTGAGGGGCTGAGGAGCAGGCAGGCTGTGATGAGGATGAGGATCAGGGACTGTCAGGGCTGAGGAGCAGGCAGGCTGTGATAAGGATGAGGATCAGGGGCTGTGAGGGGCTGAGGAGCAGGCAGGCTGTGATGAGGGTGTGAGGGCAGGCGGGCTGTGATGAGGATGAGGATCAGGGGCTGTCAGGGCTGAGGAGCAGGCAGGCTGTGATGAGGGTGTGAGGGCAGGCAGGCTGTGATGAGGATGAGGAGCAGGGAGGCTCTCACGCTCGCGGGCGCCGCGCCGCC
>JAXCLO010000013.1:24205887-24218037 GCA_035583995.1 Arremon aurantiirostris
TCAGAGGGGTGGGGAGGGTTTACATTCTCCATTTCAGGGGAGGCTCCTGCCTTCCTTAGCAGACACCTGTCTTTCCAAATCAAGACATTAATGCAGCACTGCTCCTGCTGGGGGCTGCCAGCGCTGGCTCCAGGGACAGCCTGGAGAAGCTTCATGAGGACACAGCAACTCAAAGGGCAACAAAATACTCCCACTAAGAGAAAAGTTGTGTTTGAGGAATGGTAGAAAGGGGAAATCAGCCCACAATGGTTTGCCACTTGCTAGGGCAGTTCTGTCTTCTTTGCATGGCCAAAGGCACAGCCTCTCATTGCCAAAGATGGGTTCTGCTCCCTACAAAACACTCCTGGTTTCAGGAAAAATGCCAGAGCTTTGCCCTGTGGGAGAAGCAAAGCAGAGCTCTTATCTGGAAGAAGTTATTAAACAAACCCCCAAATTCTGAGGGAGGAAAGAAAAAAATCTACAGCAACCATTCTGAAAGAGCAGCAATTTAGGCAGTGAGGTTAAAAATGCAGCCAGCCAGGCCAAGGGGAACAGTTAACACAGTCCTGCAAAACACTGCATAAAAATCACCTGGAAAACCTGACTAAAAATGTGTGTCTCCATCCCCCAGCCCAGCAGATGGAAAGGCCACCAGCCTTTATCACTGTGAATAAATGACAATTTAAAAGCAGCTACATCAGTCTGCACCTCAGTTTGGGGCTGGAGGCATCCCCAGCAGGACACCCCATCTGCACCAGCCTGCAAAAATCCAAGAAGTTTGTTGCACAGGCTGCTGCCCTGCTTGTGCCACTACACACCTCCCTTCTCACAGGACCCCCACTCCCTGCAGTAGAATTGTTTACAAGCAGGGTGCTCCAAAAACCAGAAAATCCATCACAGCTGATTTCCATCTCTTCTTGCCTAGGAATGCCTGGCTCCCCAGCAAGGGGAGAACCAGACTTGGCAGCAGGGTTTTCCTGAAGAGCAGTTCATGTCCTCAAGGTGTGCATTTCCAAAGGACAGAAATCAAAATATTAACATACAAAAACGCTGTACGTTCATCAGATATTTAACAATGTTCCACAGAATTCATTTACCAGACACACTGCTTGCAACAAGCTATACTATCAATTTTCTGCCTTGATCAAGCTTGGGGGTTTTTTGGCCAAGAGGAATGGGAAAGGTTGGGGTTAAAACCATCCCTGGGAAGAGGTAGGGACAGGTATTTCAGCTGAGTAAATGGGCTTTCCTCTTTTTGTTGTTTTAAACACAATATTCCAAGAGCTGGATGTATTTTACACAGAAATGAACATAAGGCCCTTCCTCCCCTCCCTGGGCTGAGCAGAGGACAAACATTTATTTGTTACAGAAGGAAAAGCAACAGCAGTGGCAGAAGGGCAGCATGTCCATGGTCCAGGCATTAGAGCTGTGCATGTGGGGAGGATGCACAGGCACATCCCAGCTCTGCAGAGCACTCTGCTGCCTCTCCACACACTGATCCCTTCTTTGCTCCATTTTCCTGGGCAATGCCACTTTGCTGACCCTACAGAAAGGGCTGGGCCAGCTCCCTTTCCAGGGGACCATTTCAGAAGAGGCAGTGGGTAGAGCTCCTTATGCTCTGCAAGCCAAGGGGAAGCCACAGCTTGTTCTTCCCCTGCATGGACAATGGGGGAAAAAGCACCCACCTGCCACAAAAAGCACCTGCACATCTTGGCATTGTCCTGCTAATCCTTCATTCCACTGAGACACTCAGAGGCAGCTCCACACAGAAGCCTGAGCTCCCAGACATGCTGACTCTGACTGCTGTCAGGCATTCAGCCCAGCAGCAGACAGGATATTGGAATATAAAAAGGAATTCCTTTCCTCAGATAAAACAGGCTCTTCACTATGACTCAGTGCCCTGCCAGCTCACAGGGCCAGCACAGCAACAGAGTGCAGGCAGCAAATACCCAGATGGGAAAGGATGGAGGCATGATACACACCATGGGGGAGAAGAGGCTGGAAAGTAGCCTGAGGGGTGGGGGAAAGACCTAATTCAGTCTTTGTGGATTTTCTTTGGAATTTCAGGTCTTGCTGAGGACATGATGAAAATGGCTGGTGTCCTGTTATCCCTGTTTTGTACTGAATGGTTAAGGAATAGTTCTCCTACAAAGGGGTTGGGGGACAGAAACCTGGCTGGGTACAATGTCTGGTTCAAGATTTGGAAATCAAATTCAAAGGCCACAGTGAGTCAGAGCAGGGAAACCTCCCAGACACCTGTGGCTGAGTCAACCCCTCCAACTTCACAGCACTGAGCCTTAGGACACAGCACTGCAGGAGCTGTTCACAAGAGCCATACCTGGTGAGATGCTGCCTTTGGAATTTCTCATTAATACAGGAGAAGGTTATAAAAATAGAAATGTGACATTATTGCTCCTTCATCACCCATGCCTTGCTGAAGATGACAGAAGTGGGAAAATGAAAAGTGTCATGTCACACCTCGATCCCTTCCCAAGTCACACATTGCCTTGGCAGAGATGGACTCAGCCCTGGGCCTTTTTCTGCTCCTGCAGCTTCAGAAACACAGGAGTCCTCCACAAACCCTGCTCCCTGCATTTCTGAAACACATGGGTTTGAAATCTTTCATTTGAGCTGTAGCAAGGCCTGACAAACTGGGGACAGAGATTGGCAAGTGTCTAAATATACACCCCCAACAGGAAAAGAAGCGTGGGGTGACTAAAAATAGTAGATGTGATTTTGATGACTGACAAGTGAGGAGAGAAATGCAATGCAAAGGGATGCAGCTTGGAGAGCAGTGCCATCTAAAATATGTCATCACTCTGTGGGACACTGTTCAAGGGAGCAGCAGCCTGAGCTCTCAAGGTTTGATGCACTGACATATCTGCAGACACTGCCATGGCTTCCTCAAAAGATGCAGGCTCCAAAGTTAAGAAACCCTCATCAGAACCATCTAACTTACCTTGCTGTTCACTCATTTCTGGTAGCCAAAGGCCAGTATGGACTATGGGGAGAGAAAAAATATCAGTTCAGAGTCACTACCTCCAGCACATCAAGTCCCATATTCACAGCAAAATCACTTACTGCTTTACAAAACATAAGGACTTGCAACAGTGGCACCTCCACCGACTTCAGGTGGAAAAACCCCACAGCTGATTGCAGGAAAACTGCAGTGCTGCCACATACAGCAGGTGTAAGCTGGAAGGGACTGAGCTCTCCTCTGATGTGACAGCTCAGCTTTGAGTGTCCCCTCTTGGGGAAGTGACCCCCATGCCTGTACCCAGAGCCTGCTTGTGAAGTAAAGCCCCTACCACCCACAGCACTGGCAGCACCCCACTATTGCAGGGCTGGGCACTCCCTGCTCCAGGAGAAGCACTGCAGGGTTTGTGGGATACACTGAAAGGTGAAGAAATCCAGAGCTGCACTCAGGAATTCCAGCCACAGGGCAGCTCAGTGGTGGAGAGCCCCCAGGGGTGGCCAGAGCCAGCTGGGTGGGCAGGCAGGGCCCAGACTGGAGCAGCTGCCAAGCTCTGCAGAAGGGAGGTGAGAGACTACACACAGGGAAAAGGCAAAGGAAGACAAGAAGAGGGAGAGGAACAGAGATAAAATATCACAGCAAAGGCATCCTGGCATCCATCAAAGCATCCCTGACACTCCAAAGAAGGTTCTTGTGCCAGATGAACAAAAAATGAGTCCTGTCCTCAAGAGAAGTTATGCTTGGAGAGAGGAGAGGAAGCAAAATGAGGAGAATACCAGGTGAGCCCATGGGGCTGTCCTGAGACTGTCCTGGCTGAGAGGGGTCAGAGCTCTGCACTGACAATGAGAGGCCTCTCAAGGAACCCACACTTGGAAGGAGAGTCCTTTCAGGCTGAAGGGCATTTCTGATGCTCTAGGTCAGAAAAGGAAACATGTGCATGCACAGACAGAGAGGAAAACACACACACACACACACACACATATATATATATATATGGCACACAGTTTCCAAGGCAACCAAAGCCCCTGCTCACAGTCCTTGAGCAGTGCTTGCACTGGCCACAGCATTTCCACAGAGAACACAACTGATGACTTTTGCATTCAAAGATGCCTGGAAGCAAAAAAACCCCAAAAGCAAGCCAGTAATTAAGAGACTATCACAGCTGAAGGCAAAAAAAGTTGCAATAAATGAATCTACTCACACCTTTGAGTGACACCACAGCATGTGACTAGCAACAAAGCCACCTGCCTCAGGAGTCACTTCACAGTGCTGGAAATTAGAATATCAAAACCAACCACTGGCTAATTAAAACCCCCAGCATTGTTGCTATACGACAAAGACAGCAGGATGTTAAAAATGCAGCCTAGCATGTGGGAGCTCCTGAGCACTCAGTGATCACATTTTCCTTCTCCCTCATTGGCAAGAGAGATATAAACCCCCCTCTTTTCTCCTTTTTTCATCCCTTTATGGAACTAAGGGGCTGTTTCTCCTCCCTCTTTGCACAGGGGCGAGGAATTAATTTCCATATTTTTGTTTTGTTTTGTTTTTTTGGCAGAGGCACAACAACTTCCAGCTGGAATGATTCCAGCCTCCCTCTCCTTCTCCCAGGAGTAAAACCATTCAGAGCATTAGCAGAGCCAACAAAGCCCCTGGTAAAAACAAGACTGTTCTTACCACGCTCACAGCTGAAGCCCTGAGCATCATGCTGAACAGAGAGGTAGGCAGAGAGAAAATAAACAGCTGTGACAAAGTGGCAAAAAAAAAAAATATCCCAACCTGGGCATTTAACAGCCTGACTGCCAAAATACTGATTCTGATAAACACAGCCTGATTTCCAGGCCACTCACTGCAATGATGGGGAAAATCAATCCCTGCCATGGAGCAACACCACAGCTAAAAGGCTCTGGAGCACCTGGGCAGACCTCACCTGGGGAGCGAAGGAGCCAGCACAGCCCTGGGAATGAAGGCCATGGGTTGTTTAGGGGTTTTTACAAAAGACTCCCTGAAGTGGGAGGTGGCATTAAAAGAATGGGAATCTTCCCCAGAATAATGGAGGTTAAGCTTTGGCACTGAGTCTCAAACCTCTCTAGAGCAATGATAGGCAAAAGCAGCTCAAGCAGGAATGAAGCAGAGCAGCTGCTCTGGGAATAGGGGAAGCTCTTAAACTGAGAGGTTGGCAAATTTAAAGAGAGCCTTGACTCAAAATAAAGACATATGCAGGTGGGCAGACACCTGACTCCTTAAAAGACCTCTCACAAATGCCAAAAATATTCAAGAACACTGTGAAACTGAGGTAAGGAAATGCCAACAGCTTTCAGCTTGCTCTTGGTGTGGCTGAGCCTTCCTTCCCCTCCTGGGTGGAGGGAAGAGAAGCTGCTACCAAAGCCAGTGTGTTTGCTTCCACCACCATGCAGGGATTGGAAGAAGCAAGCCATGAGCTGGGTCCCCACCAGAGTGCTGAGCTGTCCTATGGGACACACTCCCCTTTTCCCAGACTGCAATGGTACAACTGCTGCCATGTAAAACAAACCCACCAGCAACCCATGCAAGTGGCCCTGGGCACAAGCCAAGGGAGACAGAGGCTGATTCTGCAAGAGGTGTGAAGGATTGAGTGCTGTGGCAACACATCTGAAAGCAGAAAATGTGACAGGGAAAAGACACATCAAAAGGTTTCACATGATTTCACCTGAAGCTTTTCACCTCTAGTGATGCCTTTGGAGGCTGAGGAAGCACCAGAGCAGAGAAACAGCTGGGCCCAGGACTCACCTGGACACTGGCACTGGGCTCTCACGGCTTCCCCCAGACAGCTCCATGTCTGGAGAGCTTTTGGGTGTGTACAATTTAAAACCACAGCACCCACTGTGCTGGCACAGATGGTCAGAGCAGGCATTCTGGATCTCACCAAGAGCAAGCCAAGCACTGCTGATCTGGCTATGGCCAATGAAGCCAGCACTGTCCCTCCTCACTCTTCCTCTAGATGTGACTGGAAGAAAGGACACAGCCATGCCCAAGATGCCCAAGAACATCCTGCCTTCTGCTGCTTCTGCAGAAAAGAGAGACAGTCCCAGCCAGAAACCTGCACTGATCACTGCAAGCAGAGGGGCAGAGTTCAGCATCTCCTGTCATCCTCAAGGAACCAGACTTCAGGTTACAGCACTTGCTTCTTCCCTGAAAATCAGGATTTGCACAGTGTCACACCATAAAATGAAGTCGCTGCTCCCTTCTGGAACACTGACAGCTATTATCTTTTCTCCCAGCAACAGTATAGGAAAACTGTGACAGTCAATCCTACACCTGAAAATTCACCACAAAGAAAAGGTGTCTAGTTTAACAACAGCAAGAGAGAGGAGGCAAATTTACCCTTCTCTTTGTTGTTCAAACTGACTTCAAAGGTAGGGCACGGCACCAAGGAAGACAACTCTGAAAAGCAAGTACAGAGAGATGAGGCAAAAACCCAGCATCCTCACACTGTCCTCCTTTAAATGGTAACAGTGGCATTAAAAAAGAAACCCAAACATTCCTAGGTTCTCACACATCACTTAGGAAGAAAATATGCACCTACAAGTGAAGATGACTTTTCCATCTCCTGTAAACTTGGCAGTGAGCAAACATTTGGTAGCACAAAATCAGGAACAGCAGAGCAGGGCACAAGGACACCTCATCCTCCATCTCTCCAGACCTGGCTGCAGTGCTCTGCTGCCTGAAGCTCCCTTCTTCTGGGCTTCTGTCCCATACTTTCTTCTGGTTCATTTGTACCCTTTGAAACTCTTCTGTTTAAAGATATTTCTTGGTTTTCTGTGTTTAGCCAAAAAAAAACCTCACCAAAACTGCTGTGCCCAAAGCAGGTAAACACAACAGGTTCTTCCCATGTGAAGAGCTCCTCCATGCAAAGCTGGGCTGGCTCCAGCTCTGCCCCAGCTCTGGGAGAACACAAACCTCTGCACAGCTATTTCCAGTTCCTCTGGCTCCAGCTCTTCAGTCTACACCTCTCTGGTGAAAGACAGCTACATGTTTCAATATTCAGTTGCATTTATAATGTTTCTGCTTGGAATAGATACTCTCTGTCCTAATCCCTCTGCCAGGTTTTAGTCAGATCCTTTGTCATGCTCAGCTGGAATATCAAATATTCATGTCTGGAGTCCAGTAAGACACTGAAGTCCAGTATTTCACTAGAGCAGATCCTGCAAGAGGTCCAGAGACATCTTTTTTTTACAATTCAAACCTTTTTCTCTGCTTCCAAGGCATCCCCAAACCACAGAGAACCAAAACCAAATGACAGTGCTTCTCTTTAAGCTGACAACTCCATATAGGCCACAAAAAGAAATCACCCTGGTGGTTTTAGGAGGGTTGGGCAAAGACCAGGAATAACCTTCTGTTACAGGAGGCTGCTTCTTAAAATGAGGATATTCATATTCAACTCCCTAAGCCTGAACAGGGTGAGAACCCCCACAGCTTGAGAGCCTCAAGGCTGGACTCAACATGTCAATGAGCACAATCAATCCACACTGCTGCCAGCAAGCTTTTCCTTCCTCTCTCTCAATTTACAGCTTGCTTTGTGAAAAAGCCTCTTTTTCAAAGACTCTTCCTCACATCCCCTTCCCTCGCCATCTGTCTCCCACCTCACAACACTGTGCAAAGGAGTCGCTCACCAAACCCAGCACTGCCCTGGCACAGCAGCACCCACAGGTTGGTGTGACCCTGCTTTATGTGCCCAAAGAGCCTCTGCTCCTCCACCTGTCCCCTGAGCTGGAGCCCAGCTCTGCAGCATCACTGCTCAAGGTAACCAAACCCCTGGGACAGCCAGAAGTGGCACTGCTGTCCTGCTGCCACCACAAAGTGCTGATCCTCTTGGGCTTGCTCGGGCAAATGCAAAGCATTCCCAGCTCAGCATCAGGAAAGGCAGGGGAGCATGGACAGGGCACCAGCCCCAGCACTGAGGCACTGTCTGCCTGCTTTGGAGCTCCACATGCACAGCAGAGCTGCTCCTCACTGGGGAGATGTTCCTCACAGGGACCAGAGGGGTCCTCAGGAATGTGCTCCC
Organism: Arremon aurantiirostris; assembly: GCA_035583995.1. Lineage (NCBI taxonomy): Eukaryota > Metazoa > Chordata > Aves > Passeriformes > Passerellidae > Arremon > Arremon aurantiirostris. The sequence continues at coordinate 24,213,882 of JAXCLO010000013.1, forward strand.
CACAGGTTTCCAGGCTTTGCCCCGCTGTTTCTGCCAAGCAGGGCAACCACGCTGGGTGTGGGAGCTGTGGCAACAAGGAGGGGGCTGGGACAGCTCAGCTGCCAGCCAGGAGCCGGGGCACCCAGCAGGGAGAGGGGCAGCTGCAGAGAGACACCCAGACACAGAGGGTTGGATGGATCCAGTGCCAGGCAGCAAGCAGCTCCTTGTGGGAAACTCCATTCAACCAGGAAGGGTGTGATCCAAAGGCCACTGAGTCTTGTCAAGGCTTTGGGAATGCAGATGGGATGAAAGACATCAAATCAAAGCCTGGTATTACCGAAGCCAACCGAGAGCAAAACATCAGTCACAGCCTGCAGGCAGCATTGTGTGCACCCTGGAAAGCCCCTTGCAGCCCCTGGGGCAGTGAGGCACTGCCAAGGTGCTTCCAGCAGGCTCACCAGGCTGTGGGTATGGAGAGAGCTCTCCCAGTCCTGCCTGGCCCATAAAACCCTTCTCTCCCACCAGCCAGACCTGAGCAAACACTGCCCTGCCTTTGACACTCATCCTTCCAGAGACAAACACGACTGCATGAGGCAGGACAAAAGGCTCCTGTGAAAGCAGCCCCTGGATCACCCAGATGTGTTTCCTGCAAACCCCCTGTCCCCAGACACCAGCCTGTGTTGGCTGCCAGGCACCAATTCCCCCTGGCAGCAGCACCGAGTGCCAGGCACAGCCCTCAGCCAGGCCAGTGCACAGAGAGAGGGCTGGCAGGTGCCCTCCTCTGCCCACTTCCACCTACACCAGGTCAGGCTGCAGCTGTTCATGAAACCCCTTCTGCTCTGGCTCTTGCACTGTGTCTGCCAAATAATGAGCAATTATTAGAGGGATGCACAAGGGATCAAAGAAAAAACCCAAAAAACCCAACCCACATTTTGACTAGAGAGCTCCAGCCATCAGTTTTGTTTGGTTCCTGTGGATTTCAACATCCACCACAATCACAAGGAGCACATTTCCCAGCCCAGTTACAGACACAGCCTATGTGTCTATTTATTTCCATTTTAGACTGCAAATATGGAGTTCAATTAAAACTTACTGAATACTATTTTGCATCTGAACAAATATTTTCCAGCAAACACAAAGGATTATTTCACTGGCTGCATAACCTCAAGCTGCCTTCTGCTCAAGGCTGCTACATCCCTACAGTTCCTACTAAATGACAGGATTGTTTCTTCTATAATCTCTTAAAAATCTTGCAATAGTCTCAAAATTACATGGATTTTTCTGACAGGAGTTTAAATATTCTGCATATTCTTCCTGATTCAAGCCAAGCTGTGCAGGGAGAAACAAGGTTCAGGCACATGCAAGCTTGCTGTCAGGACTGCTCACCTACTACTTTTCAGGACACATTAGCATTACAGACATCTTCCTGCCTGCTGCATCTTTGCATTCACCAAGCACCTGCCAAAATCCCCAGGCTGCAGAAGCTGCCGCTGAATCATCTCCCAGCTCTGGCTCCTATCACTGGGATTGAAGTTATGAGATCAAAGAGGAAAGGAATGCAGAGCATCTTGTTTGCATGTCACCAATGCCATTTTGCTGTGAGGCAGCTCGAGAAAGACACACACAGACAGAAATTATTGGCAGCAGAAGTGTGGCAAAAGAAGCCTGGCTATGGAAAGACCAATGCCACAAGCTGGGTGTCTGACAAAGGTAAAGGTCCAGCTAAGCCCAAGCACAACAAAGAATCCACTGTCATAGTCTGAAATCCATTTTCATAGTCTGAAAAACACCATCAGGAAGAGGCCACCTGATGTCAGTGGATGTGCTGCTCCCTGGACACCCTCACAGTGCACAGACTCGCTGTAACCCACTCCTGCCCTTATTTCATGGATCTTATGTTGATGTTCTTACATGTCTGTCTGCTGGAATCAGGAGACTGTTGAGGAGTCTTTGTTCTAAATTCATGTTTTTAGGTTCCTTTGTAGCTCACAGAGGTGAGCTTAAAAGAACATCACCATACCTCCCAGGAGTCAGAGGAAGGCCCAAGGCAACATAAAAATCCCAAAATCTATTATTTGCTACCTACGCCAGTTTCATACATCTGGCAAGACCTGAATCAGAGTAATTTTGATTGCTGGGATCTGGCAGCACTAATGACAGAAACAAGCTTCTGTCACTTTATTACTTTTTAAACTGCTTTTCTCACAGTGCTCATGAGAAATGGATGGATCCTGCCTGAACTCATGCAGGATCAACAGAAGAGCTGAGATTCTGGCTGTGGAAGGCTGGTTTAATGGCAGGGTGAGCTGGAAGTCCAGTGTGACAGTCAGCTTCCAGGGTTGGACATCAGAGGCAGGAAGCAAGCTAGCACCTGAGTTTGTAATTAGGAAGTACAGTCAGGAAATCACTGAGAGGTCACAGTCAGCCACATTCCCCCAGGTCTCTGCAGAACTCCCTGGTGAGATTAACAGACGCAATCATGACAGACTGAGCACAGTCAGACCCTGGCAGCACAGCTGAGAGCTGAGCATGTCATGTGTGATGGGAGAGATCATCATGGTCTGACTGCCTGAACTCTGCAGAACAGGGCAGTCTCCTGAAGCCCCTGCTGCAAGGCATTTCTCCAGAGCCATTCCCACTTGTTTGCTGAGGCACATGAGGAGGAACACTCTGCACTGCTGCAGGAACAGAGCAAAACCACAGCTCCCACATCGTTCTTTGAGTCAGAGAGAGACTAGGGTTCAATAAATGATCAGACCACATGCACAGCCCAGACATTTATGAGGGATACAGAAATGCCATTTAAGACTCCTCCTGTGACACGGGAGTGCTGTAACAGGGCAGAGTGGATGCCGTGGGTCAGGCCCAGCTCAGGACGACACCCTCACAATACAGAGTGGAATCCACCCAGCAGGTCCATCCTCGCAGCAGGGCTGGCAAGTGGGGCTCTCCAGCATCAGAGACTTCACAAACATTCAACTCCTGCCAAACACAACAGTGCCTGGTTCGCTGTCCGTGCTGGAGAGGGGGACTGCCCGTGCCACCCTCGCACTGCCCGGCACCGCCTGGCCACGGCTCTCACAGCCCGGGAGTGACCCACACAGCTCTGCCCAGCCCCAGCTCGCCTTCTGCATCGGCTACGGATGCTCCAGTGCCTTCGCTCCCCTTGTGCCCGAAGGGATCCCAACCCTGCAGGCATGAGCACTGGCTCCCCTCTCCTACCCATCACCTGGAGCCAGCAGAGCAACTCCACATCATCGTGTCAAGTCCCATCTGCAAAGCATGTAGAGCTCTGTGCCCTTAGCCCCTTGCTTCCCATCTTGTTCCAGCACCATCTGCTTTTCTCCTCTTGCCTCTTCCCCGTGCCAACCCAAAGCCTTCAGAGATGTCAGGATTTGAAATCCACCCGTGTATGACCCATCCGAAATTACATTCCCGCAGGCTAACCCGCCCGAAGGGATGAGTTCTGCTGCCCCTGTGTGCGCTGGACATTCACTCCCGTGCCCAGGGACGGATGCTGGCGCCAGGGCGCCGCAACCCTGCCCCATCCCCTCCCCGCACCTCTGAACTCTGGGCGCCCACCGAGCCCCGAAGTCGCCGGTAAAGCCGAACACCTCTGCCGGTGCCTGTCCGAAGCAGCACCACAGCACCCGCACCCCTCGACCCCCGCCGCCCCTCGCCCTCGCCCCACTCACAGCGCCCGGGGGCAGCAGCACGGCCCCCGCCACCCCATCGCCCCCCGCCGCCTTCTCCTTCTCCTTGTCCGGCTTGAGCGCCGCAGGCGGCTGCTGGACGCCGATCTTCACCATGGCCCCGCTCCGCCGCCACCGCCGGCCCCGGCACCGCCCCGGGGAGGGGCCGCGCCGCGCCCGCCCTCAGCGCCGAGCCCGCCACGGGCACCGGGCGGGCACTGAGCCCTCTGAGCCGCCCGCGGGCACAGGGCGGGCACCGAGCCCTCAGCACCGAGCCCGCCACGGGCACCGAGCGGGCACCGAGCCCTCAGAGCCGAGCTCGCCACGGGCACCGAGCGGGCACCGAGCCATCAGCGCCGAGCCCGCCGCGGGCACCGAGCCCTCAGAGCCGAGCCCCGCACGAGCACCGGGCGGGCACCGAGCCCTCAGCACCGAGCCCGCCACGGGCACCGAGCGGGCACCGAGCCCTCAGAGCCGAGCTCGCC
>JAXCLO010000013.1:24220674-24267918 GCA_035583995.1 Arremon aurantiirostris
CCCACCCTGAGCCTGCCCTGAGCCCCCTTTCCATGGGGAAATTCCTGCTGTGCCCACCCTGAGCCTGCCCTGAGCCCAGCCTGAGGCCGTTCCCTCTCCTCCTGTCCCTGTCCCCTCCTGTCAGGAGCTGTGCAGAGCCACAAGAGCCCCCTGAGCCTCCTTTTCTCCAGGCTGAGCCCCTCCCCAGCTCCCTGAGGAATTCTCCAGTCCCTTCCCAGCTCCCTCAGCCCCTCCTGGTGCTCCAGACCCTTCCCCAGCCTGGGGGACCAAGTGGAGAAGAACAGGATTTGGCAGAAAACCCTCCCAACCAATTCATTGATCTCTGCAGAAATGCAAGAGCAAATCCCCCTCTGGCTGGGTGCTGCTGATACCACAGAAGGATTAGAGCTGATCTTCCCTTGGAAAGGGAAGGAGGAAGAGAGCTCCAGGCTGAGTGTGGCCTGTTAAATGACATTTTATAGCCTGCTATTTCTCACCTAAACACAAGCGTGATCAAAGGACCTGAGATAAACAATGATTTAATGGCTCCAAGTGTAGGAGCTGGAGAGGTTTTGCAAAGACCTTGTGTACACAGGAATAAACACTTCATTGCAACCTCAGCTGTTTGCTTTCCATGGATCCCCACTGCCAGGGCACTCAGAGACACAAACTCTTCCCTCAGCTCCTTCCATTTCCCACACTTTGGGTCATTTTGGTGCCTGTTTGGTTGCAATCACTGAGCCCACTCTCAGGAGAGGCTGGCACTGAGGGCACCCCAAGCTCCTCCAGGACACCCTGGAGCTCCAGGGATGGGGCTTTGGGTCCCTCTCCCTCCCTCCATGGCTTTTTCTCCTGTTTCTCCCAGGTTTGGATGGGGAGAGGGGATTGAGGACCCTCCTGCCTCCTCCTGCCCATGCCCAGCACCAGGAGCCAAACCCACCCCAGCTCCATGGAGAGAAGGAGCCAGCACAGCAAACTCCAGGATTTGGGACTCCCCAAACACACAATTCCCTGCCAGGGGTGTGGATGGAGGCCAGCTGTCAGTGCTCCCCGTGCCTCTGTACCAGGGTTTTGGGTTAAAAACTGGGATTTTGCCTTTGCTTCCAAACAAACACACCCAAACCAATGTGATTCCTCGTTCCCTCGCCTTGCTGCTCGTTCCTCAAAGTCAAGATAAGATTAATGAGCTGCACACAGAGCTGCTGGAGGGCTCTGCACTTTTCAAGCCGCAAAAACACCTTCAGCAGCAAAGTGAGAAAAGTAAAGCTGATAAAGCCAAGTTTGGGAGCAATTAACATCAATCTAAAATTCAGCGGGTTTGGGGGCTCAGCTTAAAAATAAAAAGCAATTACTGCTGTGGCAAACTGAAATAATACCTTGTTTTTGCAAAGGGAGTCTGCCTTCACCAGCAGCTGGAATTAAAGGGGTTTTGTAAAAGCTGTTTACCAGCATTAAAGGTGCTGAGGATTTTTTTTCCACCTGTTTATCCAGATTGTAACAACCTGAGGAAACAAGAACTCTTTACTGAAGCATTCAGGACAATATCCCAAAATCTGCCTGGAAATATTTCCATATTTCCCATGTGTGGGAAAAGCCAGCATCCATGAAAGAGACTGAGGAGTCTGCAATTTTATTAGAATAAAAGGAGAGTTTCCACTGGGGAATCTCAAATTTCCTGGCTGCCTGTAGCCCTCTTCCTTTCCCCACAGGTTTGTGCTGAGCCTTTATCTACGACCCGAAAATTCAGGAGTCAAACTTGTCTGGGTCTGTAATAGCCTTGCCCTTGAGGCTGCTGGAGATATCAGAGCCATTCAAAGCCATTAATTAATTAACACCCCTGGAATTGTTTGTGAAGCCATTAGCACACATCTTCCCCTATCAGCATTAAGGAGATTTTCAAAGGGAAACTTCAGCCAGCCCAGGAAAATCAGGTGCCAGCTTTGAGCAAAGTTCAGATTCTCAGTTAAATGCCATTTCCTAAAATGTTGTAGTGGGTAAAGAGGAAAGAAAAGGGAAGAAAGGTGAGGGAGGAAAAAAGGTGGGGGGGAAAAAAGGCAGGGAAAAAGGTGGAGGGAAAAGGATGGGGAAAAGGAGGGGGGAAAAGGCAGGAAAAAGCAGGCTAAAGAAAAAAGGATGGGGAAAAATCAGGTAGGGGAAAAGGATGGGGGAAAAAAGGGGTGGGAAAAAGGGAGTGGAGGGGAAACAAGTCAGGGAAAAAAAGGTGGAGGCGAAAAGTGAGGAGAAGGAGCAGAAGGAAAAGGGCAGGACAAAAAGGCAGAAAAACTGCCATGCAGAACTGGTGCAGATAAGGGTCACCTGTGCTCCAGAAATACAAGAGAATGAGATTTAGCTGCCATGACATAAGGAGGGGCTGTCAGACCACCAGAGGCTCTGCTTCATTCCTGGCACCTGGGAATGCTCTGCAGGGAGGTGATGGAGCCTCACCAAAGTCTGGGGAGGTTTTCATAGCCCCAGACATGGCACAATTGTGATTTACACTGGTCAGAGCCCAAGCCAGGCAGAGTTTGGCCTCTCTGGATTGCTGTAACCAAAGTGAGGTTTTCGTTTCAAACCCCTTGACAGGAACTCATTAACCTACTGACTGTAATAAATGTACCCAATAACAATCTCTGAGCCACGTGAAGTTAAAAAATCAAATAAAATATAAATAGGGAATACTCGTGGGTCATTTATTTTTCTACTCTGGAATTAGAGAAAATGAGGTCTGCCACCTCCCTCGAGCTGTGATGAATGCAAGCTCCAAACTGAACTGTCAAAAATTTCCAGGAACGTCTCTCCAACATCACACTGCATCCTTTTCAAAATTCATAACATTTTCTACTGAAAAGAAATCCTTGACTTGTCTGGGCCACGTTTGACACTTCTCAAACACCAGGGTGATGTCACGAACTTAGAGGAGCTCCAGGAAACCCCAAACCAGGCCCTGCTGCATGAGCAGAGAGATTTACCTGCAGGCAGGGAGGAAATGCTCCCCTGCAGCCCTGCAGGTGCATTTTGATGCATACCTCACATTCACATCCAGCTCTTCCATCACAGGCAGCAGGCTCAGGCAGCTGGGAGTGCAATGTCCATAGGAGAGACCTCATCCTGCAGGGGAGAAACACGGGGATTAGTTCCAGGATCTCCCATAAATGCAGATTTCCCCCATTGGAGACACCCACTGCAGGATCCAGGTGCCCTCGCTGTTTTGGCCCCTGGCACCCTCCAGCCCATGTTCACCTGCTTTACACCAGCACTTCCAGCTCTTTTTCCATCAGACACCTTTCCAGCTTTCTCCCCATCCTACCTGTGCCCATCCCAAACCACCTGCACACCTGCAAGACTTCCCCAGCAACTTCCCAACTTCCAAAGGTACAAAAAGGAGCTTGAACAGAGCCAAGCTGAGGAAAGTTTGCAAAGCCCAGGTGGGAAAACACAAGCAAGAAGGCTTGGTAAATTAGTTTCTGTTTTCACACAGACCTAAAACATTGACTTACCACTAAATTAAACCAGGTTTCCTGTGACACTCTATTGTGCAGCCTTATGAATACTTAATAGCAGTGCTGTAATTACAAAGAACTAAATGCTTTGCAGCTTGAGTTAAAATAAATGTACTTACTTCCAGCACCACTAAGCGATGTAAATATTAATGGGGTTTTTAACTCTATCAAAATTCCATCCTGACTCCAAAGAAATGAATGCACCATCTTAATAATGTGCTTGTGCATTTGCTGCTGCTAATCCAGTGGAAAAAATAGGCTCAGTTTCGGAGCACTCGAGGCTGTTGATTACCCCTTGTGCTGTCTCCAGGGAGCCAGGGATAAAGGCACCACCACAGCCTGTCAGTGCCAGCCCAGATGCAGATAATGCCACTGTGGTTACTTGGCTTCAAAGGGAAATCAGAATAAAAGTGCCTCAGCCTTCCCAGACACCGATGGCAGCTCTGCAATGCAGATGAGCCCCCCACTCTGCAGACCTGGCTGGTGCTTGCCACAGGAGTAATTCAGGATGTGTGTATTAGACAGCATTTTGCAAGGGAAATTTGCTGGAGTCAAAAGGATATTTTTGTCAAAAAAGGGAGAGTTTGGCTGGCCCATGTTTGCAGCTTAAAGCTTCAGCTGGTGGCTCTTTGGGCAATCTGCTGATTCCAAAACTGCTGCTGTGTTTGGCAAAGAAAAGGATGAGAGGTCTAGAGGTTCACCTCTGTGTCCCCAAGGCCTGACCTCCAACCTGAATTTGGAGAAAAAGCCAAAAATCCACCCTCCTGTGCTCCTGCTCTGGAGCTCTTCCCTAGGACAAAATACCTGGTGTGGTTTCACCCTGTGAGATATCAACATAAAATTAATTCTGATTTCTCCTGCAAAACGGATGAAAAACTTTTCAGCGATTTTGTATGTCAAAATTCCAGTTAGGGGGCATCTTTCTTCCTTTGTTCTTCTGGAAAAAATGTAATTTTAGTGTGCACTGATGTTACACAATATCTGTACCATCTTGCTATCATGGAGTCTTCTACAATAACTGAAACTTTCTATATAAGAGTCAAATAAAAACCCCAAACCAACCCCAAAAACAATTTCTAAAATGGGGAGAAAAAAATCTTCACAAACAGAAAAAACCCCCCAAAAAACAATGGCAATCCAGGAGCCAGCATGGAAAGGCTGCACTGGTGGCACTGGGGAATTCAGCTCACCTGGCACACCACTGTCACAGACATATTTTATAAAAAATCCTTTTGCTATGATTTTTTCTCCTGAGAAGCCTCAGAGGAAAAGAAAAATCATAATTATCTGATGCTATGGAATGCAACAGGTGCATCTTTTATTGGTATCATGCGGTTGTTTTTAATTAATGGTCAACCACAGTCCAGCTGTCTCACACTCTCTGAGAGTCAGAAGCTTTTGTTATCATTCCATTCCTTTCCTTTCAAGCCTTCTGATGAAATCCTTTCTTCTATTCTTTTAGTATAGTTTTAATACATCGTTTTCTTTTAATATAATACATATAATAATATAATAAATCAGCCTTCTGAAACATGGAGTCAAGATTCTCATCTCTTCCCTCGTCTTGGGACCCCTGCAAACACCACCACATTTGAGTTTGCAGTATTTGTGAACATAGCTGGAATACTGGAATATTACTTCTGCTGTACCATAAAATCCTGCAGGGTTGACAAGGAAGGCAAATTATTCTCAGCATAACAATGAACCCAAAACAAGCAAAGGAAAATGTCTAAATAATTATAAAATGGGTCAACATTAAGGGTGTAAACTGTTAAGCATCGTTACTTGTTTAACATTTCAAGCTTGGGTCTCAGTACAGCCACAGTGTTCTGTGGCATCTCTGGATTTCAATTACATCCCTGGATAAATGGCTTTGCAAGCATTAAGAAAAATCACCCAAGTTATCACAGGCCAAGTTTCAGACTAAAAGATTTCTCAGTAAGAAATCTCCAGCTAGAGGCTCTTCAGTTGGGGGCTTAGAGGATGAACACTGACAATGAACTCAACATTTTTAATGCTGCTAAAAACCATCTTTTTGCCCTGCAGCAGAGAAGTGACATGCTGCTTACAGAACATCTCCCTCAAATCTACTGTCTTTTCTATTTTTAAGCAAGCAGGTTTCTATTTAAAACTGCCACCTTACCGACTTCCTTAAAGCCATCTGCTGGTTTATTAGTCTGTGACAACAAAGTTTCCATCTCTGAATGTAATTAGGTGGAATCCCACGGATAACTTAGTTGCCTGACCTTTCATTAAGAATAGCAGCATGGTAGCACTTCTCAAGAAATGAAGAATTGGGACCTTTATTAACCTTTATTAAACTGTCCTCTACCTTGCCACTTCTCACTTTTCAAAAAAGCACTTATGTAGAAAAACCCCAAACAGACCAGTATTACAGAGAGAGCACAAGATAACTGCTTCAATACATCTGAGCCAACCAAAATGTTTGAGCTGCATCTAATTCTGAGGTCTGCCTGGTGTCTTAGCTGTAGTCCCTCACTGTATCAGGCTGGAAGGAAATGAGAATTTTAGAGCCCTTAAATCATTCTGCTTTTCCACTGCAGTTCTTGTCCTAGAGAGCGTGCCTAAAAATGAACAGAACTCTGTAATGTGCTGAAAATATACTTTTATTTTCCCTTCTTATGCTTGATCAACTAAACAGAAAGGTTTAGGTTGGGCTAAAAAAAAAAAAATAAACTGTTAAAAAAATCATAATCACTCTCAAAGGAACAGACCACAAATGCAGAGGATGTGTTCAGGTTTTTTGTTATTCCTTACACAATCTACTTCTAATTATCACACATATTGCATGAGGTATAGCAATTACCTGTAGCCAAAGGTAGAGAATCAATCCAGTGGTTTCCATGGAAAGCTACAGCTTTCACCTGAGCTGAATTTCTTGTCACTCCTGGGTACCTGCCCCACCAGCCAGGGCAATGTGTCAACCCCTGGGACAGCTATCAGGGACTGCATCCTTTGTTCCTTCTTTTCTTTGGAAAAACCCTGGTGGTTCAGCAGCAGCAGGATGCCTTGGGCTACCTAGGAGGGTAAATGGAAAACTATTACCATTATGTACTTCAAAAATAACAAGAGAGTAATTTTCTCCTAATAGTAGAAATTATCATGGATTAGTCTCCCTCCTGGAAACTAGCAAGCTCCAGGTATCTTGGCTTTCTCTCTTTTACAAACTCTGGTGTATAAAAGCCCAACACTTGGCATCCTTCAGCCAGTAGCTGAAAAAAAGTATTCACATTTCTAAAGGTGTGCACAGACCAGGTGCACAATAGCTTTGACCTCCACAACACTCAGTTAACCATGGCTGGCAGGACTGCTGAAAGCCAGAGCCAGGGGTTTGTTAACACTTGGTTGCCTGTTGTGGCACCAAAACCCCTTCACACAATGTGCCAAAAAGTGGGGAGGGATGGTGAGAACAGGAAGGGAAAGTGTGGTTTGGAGACAGCACCCAAAACAGCCAAGCTGGATTTTTATGACATGGGATAAGACAGCAAAATTACCAGGACTGTTGTATAGTTTCTACTTTTTATGATTTGGAGGGAGATTTTCCATTGAAGTATCCACAATTTACCTGGAAACTTGTTAGGTGTTCCACAATCAAGTTACTTCAACTTTATATAATTTCTGGCACCAGCAGGAGGGAACTCGAGTGAAAAGAACAGGATCCAAGCCCAAGAGCCAAGAAAGCCCAGCAAGTGGGAAGGGCCCTATTTCCCACCTTTACATATGAATGCAAGTGTTCAACCACAGCTTAGGCACCAGGGGAGAAAGGGACTGTAGAAGGGAGATGCTGGTTTAGGATCAAAGGCTGGGGCTACATTTAAGGAGTCGCTGGAGAAAGTGGGTGTGAGGTGCCAGCCCCACAGAGTTCAGCTCATTCCTGCCCCATTCCCCAGAGCCCCAGGGACAGGAGAAGATAACCTGAGCTCTCCCTGCTCCTTCCCTTCTGTCACCTCAGTTCTAGTTCTGTACTCCAGACCTGGGCTTTTTGCTGTACCTGCCCCAACTCTGAAATATTCTGCTTGTCTGGCATTGAAAGAGGCCAAAGGAAAAGCACAGCCTGACCCAAAGCCCCCATCCTGCCTGCCAGGGCCTCAGACCGAAGTGGGGAGGGGATTTGGGGAGGCTGCCTTGTGTTCCCCCCACCACCAGGACTGTTATCTCCAAGTCATTCAGCCTGGCAAACCCCATCCTCTGGCAGGTGCAGGCAAGTGTTCCCTCACTGTCAGAGCAGTGTCTGAACCAACAGAACCATCGTGGGGGGCTGCCTAGTGCAGATGCAGCACAGTACCAGCCTCACATGTGGGGGGTGAAGCACCACTGGCTCCAGTTTCTGTGGTGCCGGGTGCCCAGCCCCAGAAAACACGCCTGCAATTTCAGTTCTGAGCACAATGCATGTTTTAGTCAGCTGCAGAAGAGCCAGGGAGTTGGAGGAGGTATTAGCTTACACCAGCAGCCCCCAGTTTTCACCAGCTCAAGCCCATCCATCATGCAAGTAACCTACTGTGAGCAAAGGCCCCACCTTTTTATTTCTCAGCGTTCCTCTCCTTCAACAGGGACTATTTTCAAGTGTATGGAGTGATAGGACATGGGACAATGGCTTCAAACAGATGGAGGGCAGGTTTAGATTCAGTGTTAGGAAGAAATTCTTTACTGTGAGGATGGTAAGGCTTTGGAAGAGATTGCTCAGAGAAACTCTGGATGAACCATCCCTGGCAGTGTTTAAGGCCAGGTTGGATGAAGCTCTGGTCCAGTGGAAAGTGTCCCTGCCATGGCAAGGGGGTTGGAATGAGATGATGTTTAAGGTCCTTCCTTAAACCACCCTATGAGTCAGGATTTGCTAAGAGTGAGTGACCACACTGAGCCTGAATAAAATGCTTCATGGCAAGAGCAGAATTCACTGAAGGGAAAGGAACATGACACTGAAAACCAGCAGCAGTTCTCCAGCAGAGTTTAGGCTGGAAGGGAGGAAAGTGTCATCTGCCAGCAGCTTGACTTTTGAAGAGCTGCTTTGAAAGCTCAGCTACAGTGACTGTGGTGTTCCATGACAGCCACATCCTCTGAGGAGTCTGCTGTCTCTTTTAATTTGCACTCTCCATGAACACCTCAGGATTTTATGTTACACTCCTACAGAACTATCATTGCCTTGAACCCAAGAGGGATGAAGTATGACAGGGCAGTGTAACATACTGATAATTCCTAGGAGATGGAGACTTTCCCCTTAACCAGGCGCAGGACTGTGAAAGGAAGAGCCTAAATCTCCTCTGCTCTCTTTCACTTCTTCTGTCTCTGTTGAAATTTCTGCCTGATGCCCCATCACTGCCCAAAATATTTGCACAGCAGGCACCCTCCTGCTTGCCCTGGTTTCTTAGATTTGGTACTTCAGTGCCTTGCCTGAATATACTCCTGAAAATGCACACCAGAAGATGAAAAAAAATGAGAACAACAAACCCACAGCCAGCATGTTAAACAGAGGTGCAGATTGAAGTGTGCCACTGGGGACACAAGGCAAAAAAAAAAGCTTGGACATCCTCAGTTTTAGCTTCTTCTTTGGGAGGGTGACTCAGGGAACAACCCTTTTGTTGTTCAACAAACAAACAAACAAACAAACAAACAAACCTGCTTTGTCACACCCCAAACTGCTGCAGATCAGGTGACGTGGAAGGAACCTGCCACCCCCTCAGCAGCATGAGACATCCCATCACACCCATAACTGAGTTAATACCAAACAAATCTCAGCAGTGCACAGCTGACAAGGAGTTTGCAGTGAGAGACAGAACCACTCCTGTTCACAGCATCAGCCCATGTTTTACAAATTCAAGCAAGCCTGGAGTCAGCAGAACTCATCTAACCTTGCTGTGTAAGAATCCTCTGCTTCACAGCCCAAATGAAATAAAAGCCAAAGCAAGCAAATTAAATTACACCCAGTAATTGCCATGCTCCTGTTCAGAAGGCCCCAGGGACAAGGGAATGAAGATAACATCTCTGATGATGTTCAGTGTTGTTGTTTCTTTGAAAACTGGCATGTGCCATGGAGGAGAGCTGCCCATTGATTAGAAGAGGCTCATGGGGTCAACTGAGACTCCAGCTCATTTAGAAGTCAAAAGTGCCAATGGACAAGCAAGGGACAACACACTTGGGTTAGTTCTAATGCAGCTGATTACATAAACCCAGTGTTCACACAGCTGGAACAAGCTCCCCATACTCTCTTTGTGTCCCCTACACTGCTTGACACCTTTCTGCCCAGCAATGAGGGCAACCCAAATCAGAAGCAGATGCCCCAGTTCACCAGCAAATGCCCAAACTACAGCACAACCTTTCTGCAGCCACCCTCTCTTTGGAGCGTAGGCACAGCAAATCCAGATGACTCCATGCACAGAGCATCCTTTAGTGGCATCTTCCTGGGTTTTTTATCTTCAAGGCCTACCAAACTGTATCCCTGCCCACCAACCACCCCTGTTCCTGGGAATGTGCATTCCAGTTCCATCCCACACACGAGAAGCCATCAGCTGGCAGATCATATGGACACAGCTCGTGCCTGCTCTGCCAGCACAGACACTGGTCTGCAGAGCAGTTAGAGTCTTGTCACTGCCCACAGGCAATATTCAATATTTTCAGGTTGCTATTACAGCTGGAGTGCCATGAACAGATATTCCTGTCATGCTTTTTCAAAACACCCAACACAGCTGCAGCAACAGCTGCACAGCTGGTTGTGCCAAGGGCAGGCAAAGCAGTTTCAGTACTGCAGGGTGGGACACCAGAACACTCTCCTGAATGTTTCAAACATAACTGGGGTAACTCTTTGGGGTATTGCCACAAATTTGCCTCTAAGAAATGGGCTGTATGTTGTGGCTCCTCATTTATATTAAGATTGGTCTTGGTGTAGTCCTGGGGTGCACATGTTGGCCCTGCTCTGCCTTCATGGTAAACCTGCAGTGCCCTGTGTGAGACAGAAAGTTGGCAGTCTCATTTTTAATCACTTCTGGGTTGGATTTCATCAGTGTTTTTCCAGATTTTTATTTATACCTTGTAAAATTTTCCAGAAAGCAGAAAATCTGTTCAGTCAGATCACATTGTGAAGGATATGCCAGTTTGTCCCTCCACAAGTCATCATGACATACTCTCCCTTGTCCCATTCTTCTCTGCCAAGAGGAACTTAAAAATCTCTTGATTTAAGGAATTAAAAATATATAGGAAATAAATATAGATAATAAATGCTTATTTTTTAATTCCTATACTTACAAAAATATAAGAATTTTAATATCTCCTACTACCAATATTGTCCAAGTGGAAAAGATAACACACACCCAGCTCCTTCATAGTGATCAAAAAGAAAAACCCACACTCCTATTAGGAGCTGCTGTCCCACTCTGTGCCCTCCTGACTGCTGGCCCATCTCCCACAGATCTCAGTGAGACACCCCATAATATGAACCCATGAACATCTCCCACCCAGCAGCATATCAGGGATCCCTGGATGAACATACTGCACTATCCATGAGCTGAAAGCATTGTATGGATCAAAATTCCTTCTTTTCTGGGCCAAGAGAGATGCTGCAGTACCCCACAAGGCATACACAGAATATCCACATCCCAGACATGACCCTGGCACATCATTGCATGATGGCAAAAGAATGTGAGAAGCCCTTGTGGATACCTGGCATACATCAATATATATATTTAATTTTTTTAATTGGCTCTAGCTCCTTTGAAACATCATCTTGCATAGTGAAGGATGGGCCTAAGAGGCAAGACTTCAGAAGGTGAGGAGCAATAACATGTCTTTATTTTTTCAAACATCTCTATCCCAAGTTCAATGTTTGAGCATAAACATCATGTGTTTTCCAGGACACAATTTCAAGGAAAAAACAGCCAATAAAACCTGTACTCCAAAGTCTCATCTCACAACCCACGTAAAAATTTTAAAAGGGCAACAGACAGGGCAAGAGCACCTTAAAACAATCCTATTTGCAAAAATTTGTATTTGATGAGCAATGCAGGCTGCAGGTTACTATAGCAGCCAGATCCATCACCTAGGTGACCAAGCAGCAGTGATATCAGCATTAGCCTATCCCTACTCACAGCCTCACACTGTGCACGTTTGCAGCCTCCCCTTCCTTGGAAGGTTCTCCTCATTCCAACAGATGGACAGCAGCAGAGCATATGGGCAGTCTGCAGGAGGGGTGACTCTCCTCACAGCACCAGCCTGCCTTGCTAAGGAGGATTTTTTCTGACAGCAGCACCTGTGCAAGTGCTGGGCACTTGAGGCAACCAACATGTGTAACCTGATTTACTACCAGAATAATGAGTAGCAACTTGTCTGAAAGCTCTTTGGAAAAGCTTCTGATGGCCAAAGAGCGCACTGAACGTAGGAGAGGGGCTGAAGCATAAATCCACACAAAACAGAGGGGATGTCTGGGGGCATTCACAAGGTCTTCCCCCAGGGAACCAGGACTTTTGGGAAGCCAAACGTTCAACAAGGAACACCAAATCCAATAAATTCCCAAATCCATACCTTACCTATTCCATGGGAATGATCTGTTCCAAATAAGATGTTTCTCTAATGTTGCACTGGTGCTGTTTAACTCTGGTTATCTGATGAACATTTCTGAGTAGAGATGTGTTTGTTTACAACCAAGCAACACATCACTGATTACAGGGACAGATTCAACTCCAGACTCCTGGAAAATACTGACTTTTTTTTTCCTAACAATGTTATATAATTGGTAGCTTCTGTAGTCTAAAGGGATTTTGGTTGCTTGGGCTAAAGGAAATTAAATGGAATGAAGATTTTTTTCCCCCCTTTTGTTAAAGGCTGCCTTTATATCCCATCGAGAAATTACCTGAGACAGAAATCTCTTTTCCTGCACTTTGATAAATAGGGATGACTCATTATTTCCCATTTTGCTTTAAATATCCTGCCATCCTTGTGGTTTGCTTTGTTCAGCTATTCTCTCAGCTTCACACAGCACCTGCTGTAATGACACAGGAAGCCCTCTGTGGTTCCTGTGCCCTTTCAGTGCATCCCCTTATCAACAGAGCACTCTGACCTTTACACATCCCTCCCTTCCCTTCCCCAGCACACACCTGCAACCCCCCACACAGCCTTTCTTTGATCACCACCTCCTAGGACCAGGAGATTACATTATCTTGGCAGAGCCAAAAAACATGTCCTACCTTTCCAAGCCTTTGCCCTCATTGAAACACACTCAGATTTGGGGCTGCAGTTTAAATTTTCAAAGTAGACTGAGCTGTTACAGCTTCATTGACAATTCAGGAGGTGGGGAAACTTCTTCAATCAAATTTATTTGTTTGAAACCTAATTCCTTGTTGTCTTTTGCCCATCTTTTACTGCCCCCTGTTCCTTGTGCTCAGCAAAGACAGTGGTGTCCTTCACCTGCTTATCCATGCAGAGGTTGAGTAAAGACCAATAGAAGCCAAGGCCTTTGTAATCCTGGAGAACAAAAGAATAACTGTCTTCCTGATAAAGCCAGTCTTCTTCTCTGTCTCTCACTGCCTGATGATGGGATAACACCAGCAAAAGAAAACAAGATCAAAGTCATAGTGCTGGATCTGAGAAGATAAAAGAAAAAATTTCAGAAAGAAAGGAACATTGGGCAGATGAGAGAAGTAAGAAATGCATTTCTGCAGCAGAGGATATTTTACACTGAGGCTAGACAAGGGCAGAAGATTCTAGGCAAAAACAGGGCCTCTGTGTTCCAGGGAAGACATCTACTGGGGCCTGAAAGATTCAACCTCAACACAGAGAACACTTGAGCAGTGGAAAACAAAAAAACAGGAGAATGGAAACAAATAAATGTTTTATTGTTAGCTGAGAACTGTACATTCATTGTTGCTGACAGATGCAGCTTGAATTTTGCAGAGCTTTTGTATCTGCTTGCTTCCCTCATGAAAACTCCCTTCAGAGGTGATCCAGGAGTGCCCACCCTGTCCCTGCAGAGGCTGAGGCTCAGCCTCAATACTTGAGCCAAATCCAGTCTCTGTCAGAGGAGGTCATACCTGCCTTGATCTACTGATCTCAGATAGGGAACAGTGTGACCTGGAAACTTGCAGAGGGACTAGCAAGGTGAACACAACACATGGATGCAGTCAACTGCTCGAGAAGCTCTCAGTGTTTTTTGTCTGTGAATTATATTAAAAATGTTTATTTAGTTCATATCCTTAGCAGTTCTCTTCAGAGGATTGGGTATCCAAGGTCAGGATGCCTCTCAGGACAACTGGGTACCTTTAATGAATAACTGCACTTTAAGCAGTGAATTTAATTAAAATGCATCACTACACTGAAGAAAATATCCAGCCCTTGTGACATTGTGCAATAGTGCACTCAGTGTAGAGATACAAGATAAACAAGGAACACTCCAACCTTGTGTATCATCCTGCATGACTTAACTTCCCATTACTTTTTACCTTCTTTCTTTCTCAAATCCTAGTTACATTTATATATTTAGAAAAGATAACAGGCTGGGTGAACTCTGCAGAACTGCCAACAGCTGCTCAGGTGGAACTCTTGCCATGATGAGGTTGCAAGCATGCTCAGCTGTGCAGAAAGAAAACTTCCTCCTGAAACATCTCACTGGTCTTTCCTGCAGGAGCACTGGAAGGCTCAGTTCTTTCCAACTCCATGCCCCTGAGAAACTAAATGGGTCCTAAATGCTGTAATCCCATTTTGATTTTCACTTTTATCACTCTCAAACCAAGACTGCAGCAGGAGAAGGCAGTAGGATTTTGTCTGTTGCTGCAAAGTGCAAAGAGTAGCTCAAGATAGCACCTGAGAGGCAGGAATGTAAAACTTTCTCTTTTCTATAATGACAAACAAGAGAAATGTTATTCATCTGTTTCTGTGGGGGGAAGGCTCACACTAGAGAAAACCCAAAAAACCAGGAGAGAACTGCTTGAAGAGATCATGAAAGGAGACCTTCAAAGGCAGGGGGCAAAGAACTTTTGGATTACTTTCTTCCCTTTTTATAATGCATAGAGGACATGAAAGAGGTTTTTCAGTAGTTCTTTCTTATTCTAAAAGGAATTTTTTTTGGTTTGTGCTTCTTTTTTACATTAAAAATTCAAGTCTTGCCTTGAATAGAAGGCTCTGAGGCAAACAGCATCAAAGACATGCACAAGTCAGGATCAAGTACATTGGTAAGGACATTTGGTTTGTGCCCATCTTACACTGAATTCTTAAGGTTGCAGATAAAAGTCAACAAATTTGAAGATTCAAAAACCAAACCAAATTTAGTTCAGCTGCAACAAATACTTTTAGAATAGTAAGAAATTAACATCTTTAAATTACAAATGGTTTAACTTTAAAAAAAAATTATGTGTCCTCAAAAATTCACAGCTATGTTTAAGCAGAAGAAACCTGCCCTTCACATTCAAAGTGAAATTAGTGATAAAAAAAATAGTGATAAATAAAGCACCTTTTCATTGCCTTTGTGTCATGGTGAACAGGGTCTAAGTTACCTTTTGAAACAGACTTGTATCCCACACCCCTTTCCTGCTGAAGGGAAAAATACTTTCTGAGCCAGCTGGTCTCTTTTCTGGGTAGGAAAGGGCTGTTGGACAAGGACTGGAATTATTTCTTGTGCAACAACAGAACCAACTCCAAGTCTGTTGTACCTACAAAATGCCAGATGATTGTCTTTACTACTTGTAGGAGCAGGAAACCTCTCAGACCCTTGGGTGGTGAAACTATCTGCTAAAAACCTAAAAATACAAAATAAAAACCATCTTCTTGTAACACAAACATATTGGATTTGGAAGTCAGCAAGAGGAAGCAGAGATGGTGCATCTCATGACATTTTCCCAGTTTCTTTCTCAGGGTAGATCTGAGCTTTCAATACTGAAGTGTTATTGTAAAACTTTTTCCCTGCTCTGCATATGTGGTTTTGGTGGGTTGCCTAGTGAATATTGAGTTAGGGATGCTGAGAGCCTGCTTGTGTTCTCCAATTCCTGTGGCTATGTTGCCCTAGTCAGAATTAAATGACACATTACACCCTGAGTCACCCTCTGCTAATGCCTGCTAGATGTTTGCTGGCATCAAGGTTTAGAATTGGAGCTCATTGGAAATTTTCCATAGGGGAGATTTTCTGTTTCTGAGAAAACAGGAATTTTCCATGAGGGGGAAAAAAAAAGGTTGTTTCTGCCAAAAAAAAAAAAAAAAATTGAAAAGGTTTGTTTGCAAAGAGGATCAAAAGATAGTATTTCATTTTGAATTGACCTGGACTAACCAAATGCTCAATGCCCCAGGTGATCCATGTGAATTCTGGATATTTCCTGGTGGAGACAAGTCCAGGCAGAGCCCAGCCTCAGACAAAGAGGGGGCTGTGAGTGCAGTTTTCAGATGGCCCCGTGTGGCTGCTGATTTCTGACACCACCAGTGTCACAGGTGCCTGCAGGGCAGGGCAGGGGGTGACAGTGCCCCAGTCACTCAGCAGGGTGGCAGAGCCCCATGCAGGATCTCCAGCAGTGACACACAGACCCTGACAGGCTCTGCAGTGAGGGAGGAGGCACTTCCAGTAACCCCCAGGTGCTTTCTGAGCATTTCCACCCCCACACCCTTTCTTCTCTGCTGGAACCACTTCCTGCACTCCTCCATCCCTGTTCCTTCTCAGCTCCCATCCTCTTCCTCACCCCTCATGTCCCAGGTGCCACTCCTCTGTGATGGTGTTCACAGGGGTCCCAGGATGAGGGAAGAGACGAGGATCTGACTCCGTGTTTCAGAAGGTTTGATTTATTATTTTACGATATATATATATATTAAAACTATAGTAAAAGAATAGAAGAAAGGATTTCATCAGAAGAATAGCTAAGAATAGAAAAAGAAGGACTGATAACAAAGGCTTGTGGCTCCGCTCTCTGTCTGAGCCAGCTGACTGTGATTGGCCATTAATTAGAAACAACCACATGAGACCAATCACAGATGCACCTGTTGCATTCCACAGCAGCAGATAATCATTGTTTACATTTTGTTCCTGAGGCCTCCCAGCTTCTCAGGAGGAAAAATCCTAAGGAAAGGATTTTTCAGAAAAGATGTCTGTGACATTCCTCAGTGCCAAGCTCCTGCTGCCCCTGAGCAGCTCCACACTGGAGCTGTGCCCTCCCTGCCTGGCTCCCTCACCCCACACAGGGCACAGACTGTGCCCACCACACCTGTGCACTCCATGCTGTTCCCACCAGGAGCCTGAATGGGAGACAAATCCATTGATGCCCTCCAGTCCTTTGCCCCTTCAGCAGAAGTTTTTCCTACAGCTGAAAATGCTGCCAAAGCTTGGTTTTCATTTGTTTCTTTTTGTTTAAAAAAAAAACCACACAACCTCTCACGCCTGTCTAAAAGGAGGCCCCTCCTGTGCCCTCCCAGTGCCCACCAGGAATGCCCTGAGATCTGGAGTGCCTGGACTGTCCAGCCAGCAGTAATGTTCTTTTCCTGTTTCAGTGGGCTCTGGCTCAGGCCACAATGTGCAGATAAACACCAAGGAAACAGATCCCAAACCTGAAACTGCTGTCACCATGGACAACCAGTGCATAACCCAGATCTGGTTCTGTGACTTTGCTGCTCTAGGGGCTAAAAGGAATGGAAAACTGCCCCCTTTGGAGCCTTCTCTGAAGTGTGGAGAACCTCAGATCAGACCTACCAGTACTGTCTGGGCAGAGACCTTCTCACTTACCTTCTCCAGAAGTGAAAGGCCACACAGCAAGATGAGGACATTCCAATTAATATCTTCTGGCTGTCACTGGACTTTTGTTCCCTGGTCTATGAACTTCTTTCTTCACTCCCCTTCAAATAAAGCAGAACCTCCCTGCACCATGAATGTGACCCTGCAGAGCACACATGTGCAGCAGTTCAGCAGCTACAGCAAGGACCTGAAGGAAGCAGAGCTTTTGGGCAGCATTTATTTCCAGCAGCCTTCAGCCAGCTCTGAGCTGTGCCAGATGGGAAGGCTGAGAGGTGGCACATGCTGGCACAAAACCAGCTCCTAGCAAGCAGCAGGTGACAGTGACACAGCTGTCACCCCCAGAGCTCTCCAGGGAGGTGCAGGTCAGCCCTGTGAAGCTCCTGTTTGGGGAACTCTTGGAGCTCCTTTGTCCTCTGCTGTAGCAACTCAAACACTGCTGGATTTGCCTTTTCTGTCCCTGAGAGTGCTGATCAATCAGGCACAGAGCACTGCAGGCTCTGGCTGATGCACTGGAGCTGCATGGGAGCTGCAAGGGTCAGTCTGACCACGGCCATGGGGACAGAGGTCACTGTGACACTGGCACTGCTGGTGGCAGCACGGGGCATCCCACAGCTGCAGCAGAATGGGTTGGAACTGATGGGCTGAGGGAAGAGTATCAGTGATGTGATCTCTGTCACAGGGTGGCACTGCCACTGTCTGACCCTGCCAGCTGGCCTGGCACCAGGGACACCGTCCCAGCCACCCCCTACAGCCCAGAAGGGACAGGACAGGCTGCAGTGTCACTGACAGAGCCCATCCCTGCCCCCAGAAACCCAGGGCTGAGTGTTCATCCAAACAGGGCAGCAAGCAGAGTTCCTAAAGCACTAAAACACTGCTTTATCAATCTGTTATCAGCTGCAGGCAGTGAGTGCCCCACACAGCTCTGTGGGGGTGTGGAGAGCACCAGCACTGCCTGGGCACCAACCACACACCAAACCTCTCAGAGCAAAGGGTCCCTTGGTCAAACTGCTGCTCCAGCCCTCTCCTCATCCCCAGGGCCAGACAGGGCTGAGCCCCACAGGGGCAGCACCTGGGATCTACCCTCACTCCATTTTCTGACAACATACAAGCAGAATTTCCTAGAGCACATCATGTTACCTGCAGCAATGATACTGGATGATAAACTCTTTACACCCAGAATCAAAATGATCAGACAAATGACTGCACTTCTTACAGGCAGTTACAGAACAGTTCCTCAAAAATACAGAGCCCCTTGAAAAGTGAGCTGAAAAGACAACTGGCAGAAATCAGAAGGGAAGGGCAAGAGTAAAAGATGTGTTTTGCCAAGAGGATTGGGATTTTCTAAGTGTAGAATCAGACTTGGTAAGAGAGAGATTAACTGACAGAAAACAGAAGTGCAGAAAATATCCTTTATGGACTTGGAAGTTGAGAAGCAAGGAGTGGGAGCATCAAAAGAGCTAAAGAAGATTTAAACCATCTTACAACCCCAGAGCAGAAACAGCTGATGAGGCTGAGCACACAAAGGAGTCAAGGACAGGTAACACAAAGCTGCTGCATCTTTCATCACCCTGTGCTTCAGTGCCCTGTCCTGCTCCAGGCTCTGTGTCCTGCTCCAGGCTCTGTGTCCCGCAGGTTTGAGCTGATCTGTGGCATGGTCAGCCAGCATAGCTTGGGGCAGCTGGAGCTCAGCCTTCTCCTCCTGGGACCTGCAGAGCTGGTGGCAGTGAGCAAACCCACAGCCAAACACAGCAATGGGGCACTTGGGCTCTCACCTGCCTGACTGACAGGTGTTTGTCAAAACCAGACTTGAGTCTGCTGCTCATTGTGAAAAACCATCAGGCATTGCACTGATCAATGCAAGCATTATCTACTCTGTGGTTCTGCAAACCTTTATTAGTAAAATAAGATTTTCTTTTTGAAACTGGGATGTCTAAAATTGACAATAACTCACTGTAGCCATGAATTTTCCCACATAAACCTTAGACCAGAGCACCACACAAACATGACACCAAATGTGCACTGCAGTCATGTGTTACTAATTACCAACCTGCCATGCACAGTCAAGTCACATAATTTACACCATCAAGGCTGTCAGAAAAAGCATTAGTCAGAAGAAACATTCAGCTAAAAGAAATAACTCATAACTTAATGCTCTTTGAAATGCTCTCTTTTTTCTGCACAAAAATTTAAATTATCCCAATGTTAGCTTTCAGGTTACTCTTGTACCAAAGACATAAATGGAAAACCTTTTAAAATTGCAAAGCAGCAGTAAGGAATGACTTGTGTAGTATTTTAACATTTTCGTTTTTCTCACCATGTCTCTCCCCTTCCACCTGCAGGTTTCACCCAAACCTGGTGAACACACAGGCCAAAAGATTGGCATTAGAAATGTGCAAGCTGGGTTCCTGCTTCCCAAGTAACATCAAGAATCAAGAACACTTTCAGCATCTGCCTATCACAGCTTTTTCACACTTTGGTCCTTGTCAAGTACCTGGTTTTTTAAATTAGATAAACTGAAGCCAAAATTCCAAGCCTGCCTGTATGGTGTGCAGCATATTCCACATATTGCATTCTGATGGCCTTGAACCTAGGATTGCAACAAATATCACTTTTTAAATTACATAATAGATATTTTCAAGCTATTGACAAGCTCCAGTGAACTCATCTTACACTTTTCCATAGGTCTGTAACTATCCCTGCTATGTTTGCTTTATCTGTGCTTTTTGTCCTTCTAGAACATCCCTCTGTGATGATTTACAGCCAAGATCAGCCCTCACCTGCAGCTCTGTGTGTTGTAAGGGCTCCTTCAACCTGCAGCATGTGCAGCACCACCAACTTCAGCCCAAAGGATTTCCCCTCTGCAGAAATTTCCAGAAACAGGAAAATCCTGCTCTGCCCATACTGGGTTTGTGGGACTCTTCTCCCAGTTCAAGACACAATTGCTAGGGAAAAGTATGTTTCAGAAAAGGAGAATTATTGTAAATCCTTAAATGCTTTTTCCACATAATTTGGGTATTAGCTGGCACAACCAGCACTCTGTAATTCCAGAGATGGAAGGTGAGGAAATTCAGCAGCTCCAATCTGAAGTTTTACAGCCAGGTGAACCTCTGCACCTTTTACTCTCTCCAGACTGTATTTCTCAGTCTGTCTGGATGCCCAGAAACCTGAACTACAGTCTGATTTCTCAAACTGTCACTTTTTCTTATAATTCCATACAATCTGGAGATGCTGTTAAAGACCTGGGGCCAAGAGCTTGGCTGGCTCACATCTCAGTTATTTAAACTGTTCAACACTGCATGCCTTATTTAGATGCCCTGAATTATAGTTACAAAGGCTTATTTATTAGTGTTGCAATATATAACATTCTTAAAACAGATCTAAGAAACTTATACAGCTTTTATTCTTGTTTTATGCTCAAATAAATGCAAACCTAATCCTTCCTTCAAGTCTCTGAATAACACTAAGCATATTAAATTCAGTTCAACATCTTTGAATTGCAGAACCTTGTTAAGCAACACTCACATTTTTATTACCCTGAGTTTCTCCTTGGTGGGATGTGAGGCACATTCCCAAAGAGGAAAAAAGAACTCCTAATAGGATCCTCCATGACAGCTCAGCACAAGGAATTTGCAAGAGAAGAAGCAGAAAAACACCTACTGATGATTTCATTTCAGGCAAGGAGAACACAAAACTGCAATCATTTATTTTCTTCTTTTCTAAACATATCCCACTAAAACACATCTAAATTGTATCTTTCTATTACTGCACACAGTTTTTATGTTCCCTCATTCCAAACATGCCCTCCTGGTAAATTCTGCAGTGCTGCCAGCATTAGGAACACCTGAGGCCAGTGGCACCCAGTGCTGTCACCTCCAGCCATGGGACACCCTTCTTTTCCTGCACTCTGGAATTATACATCCCACCACAGCACAGCAGCAAAACTCTCCTGCAATGGAAAACCTTCAGCCTTAAGGGTCCCTTTATGGAAAATGAGAGTGTCAGCTCTGGCCAGGGCGTTTCTGAGCAAGGAAACAAAATATCCTTACTTGTGCAAATCAGAATCTCCAACAGGAGCCCTATAAAAAAGAGCTTGCCTTTATTTTTTGTTGTGAATACAATACACTTACCAAAAATCTAAGCTGGCTGTATAACTTGGGGTTTTGTGGTGGCATTTTTTAAAGAGAGGTGCATCAACAGGAACAGGGAGCAGAACACAGGCCCATAGAATGGTCTGGGTTGGAAGGGACTTCAAAGATCATCTCACTCCAGCCTCCCACATGGGCAGGGACTCCTTCCTTTAGCCCAGGTTGCTCAGGGCTCCATCCAGGCATGGGGCATCCACAACTTCTCTGGGCAACCTGTTCCACTGCCTTACCATCCTTACAATAAAAAAAATTCCTAATATCTAATCCAAACCTGCCCTCTTTCAGTTTAAAGCTATTCCCCTTTGTCCTGTCACTCCATGCTCTTGCAGGTAGTGTCCCTCTCCATCATTCTCTCCTGAAACAGCCAATTTCCTTCAAAGAATGAAATACATTGATGCATACCACTGCTCCCTCCTTTCAGCTTTTTTCCAGGTTGGGATTTTTGGGATGTTTTGACTTGCCTCTGTGGGATTTGAATTGGATCTGCCCTGGTACACTTGTAAATATAGATGATATATGCCAGAAACAACTTATAAATATACCTATAAATATATACTTATAAATGTAGATGATATATACCAGAAACAACTCTTCACAAGTTCAGCATACTCAGATTAAGTTAGACAATGATTTAAGGAGGTAACATGTAATGTTTTCCTCATTATGATACTAATCATCACCTTGAATTGCAATGTGCTGGAAAGCTAAAATAAACAGCATTTAAAAGTGCTTGACAAAAGCCAAAACCTTTGGGGAAAGGAATACAGATGGATCAGAGAAATAACCACCAAGGTGACAGAAAATAAAGTCACTGCATCCAAAGAGTGAACAGCCATGGGGAGAAAAGCAGCACAGGCAGGGAAATAATTCAACAGCAGCCAGCAAAGGGGGAAAAGGGGAAGAAGCAGAAGGAAAGCTGATGAAGTTGCCTGCAGGGAATGACTCAGAATAACAGAATAACAGAGGGAGACTCACTGACAGCAGTTTTGTCCCAGGGTGATGCCACAGCTCCTGCTCAGGGTCCTGGAGGTGCCAGCTCAGAGGGCAGGTCCTGTTCATCACCTCTGTGGGGAAAGCAAATTTGAACCAGTCAGGAAAACATCTCCTTGCATTTCATGTGCTTCCTCCCACCAGGGCTGTTTCAAACACCTCATCAAGTGCCTGACTTGTCCACTCAATTACAATTTGCCATTCGTCTGATTACCTGTACTAATTACCCCTTCCCCCTGCAATCTGGAATCTTCCTGTCTGTGAGGAAGAGAAATGCCAACATTTTCTACAGAGGCTCAAACAGGTGTGGTCTCTAGACAATCGATGAATTACTGACTTACCCTCAACCCTCCAACTATGATTTATCAACCTAGTTAGAAAACAACTAATAATGCCCCTAGACAAAAAAGGACACAAATAAGCCCTAATTTTAACATCCCTCATAATTTGGTCTTTAGGGGCAACCAAAGACCAAATATTTCTGTCAGCAAAGTTAATTATGTTCCTGAAGGGCAATTTCTTGTTCAGGAATGTTGCTCAACAAAACCACCTGCAGAAGCTGCACCAAAAGCTCCTGAATGCTGTTTAAAACACAACACTCTCCTGATGTTTGCTACACTGTATTAGTTGGGGCAAACACATTACCTGTGACAGCAGATCCAGAGGAGACCCCAGTGACCAATTACAGACTCAGCTCCTGAAAATCAGAGAAGTGAAGGACCAAAACTTTATCAACCAACCTTATCAGGGCCTGTCTCCAGCCAGGACACAGGAAACAGCATCTCCTCTTTGCCCTTGCCAAAAAGAAATAAAATCAGCAATAATCATACAACAAGGCATGGGAGGCTACCAACAATGAATTAAGATTGATTGCATTTTTAATACAGCACTTTGTCTTAATTCTTTAAAAATGTTTGTGCAAGCCAGAGTTTCTCATGACTTAAAATGATTTTGTATTTGAAAGGAAGAAAGCTGAGCCACTCCAAGGCAATAAGGGAGACCTGATACACATCCACAAGAAACTGATCCTCTTCAGTAATACAGTAAAGAAGACACATTTTTCTTCAAAATTTTATTTTAATTTAAATTATGGGGCCAGCCAGATTTTTTGGGTACGAAACATTTTCCTCAGGAGAAATGAAATGCTACCACGGAAATAGAATTACAATTGTATACATCTCTTATTATTATAAAAAAAAAAAGAAACCAAAACAAAACCAAAAAAAAGCTTGCATTTAAATATGTTTTAGTAATACCCTTAAGCCTTCAAGCAGATAAGAAACCACTTCCAGAACAAGTTTTTTAATATGAACAGCACATTGAAGGAGCTTTAATTTAAATACAACTTCTTTTCGAAAGCCAACATTCAAATGTTTCCACATATTAAAAAAGTCACCATAGCCATTGATTCCAAGGCCTAATATAGTGAAACCTCTATCCCAGTCCAAATGTTTTCACTTCTTTACACATAGAAATCTTTAGCACATCTACATCTTTCTAAAGAGGAAGCCTTACATGTTATGGTGAGTAACTTGGCAAATAATGTTTCCTCCACTCAGCTATGATAAACCAAAATATAACAGACAGTTAGTACTGAGCTACAGCACCACCTCCTGCCAGCTCTGCCTGGCATCTCTGGGAAGAGTCAGCTATTTTCTTTCCTGTAAGCAAAATGATTCTGTTTGCAAAGGACACATTAAGAACCTTTAAAAGACCAATTTTAATGTTAAGAGCAGTTTTAACCAACCGAGTGAAAACACTCAATTTTCTGGAGCTCTGGGATTTTCCTTGTGAAGGCTCTCAAATCAGCTCAAACGTCACTGATTGTGAAATATTTCAAATGGGAAGAGGACAGGAAGCAAGAAACATTTTCTGTAGCATTCACAATCATTCAGTCATGCAGAATTGGAACTTCCAGCCCCCAATCCACGAGTTTTTGCTTGGTTGTGATCTCAGCGTTACTATATGATGGATAGATACAATTTTAATAACATCATTTAGCTATATTTAGTAGATTCCTCTTGTATGGTCACAGTAACAAAAACATGGTGCAAAATCAGTTGGGTTTTTTTGTTTTTATAAATACTGATAGTTTGCAGCAATAAAGAACGAAATCAACAAAAAGGAGATCATTTTGTTACCCTAGGACACCTATGGAATTGCTTCTTGAGGTTGGAGGGAATGAAATCACTCACACAACTATTGTACTGAGTTATTTACTGTCAGAAATGACGCACTGCAGGCTCCCCAGAAGTCAGAGGAATCAATATTAATTTAGCATAATCCTTGCCATTTGCAGAGCTGGTGAGCACAATGCCAGTGTAATTAAATAAGGCCAATATTATCTGGTAAGAACAGAGCAGAAAGGGTTCCAGTTCTCTGGTTCAGCCTACCCTAACTGATGGCACCCCATTAGACATGTGAATACAAAGAATTTGTTTGGGTTTGGGTGTTTGTTTCCTTTTAAATGCTGCAGTACTTAAGATTGTTAAATCAGCATTTCCATGTGATCTGAAGTATTCAATTACATATGAGCATTCATTTTGCAAAACTCAATATTAGGTAATAGTTACAGACTAATACAATAACATTCCTCTGCTGTACAAATTAAATCATATTTTAAAGAAATGAGCAGCCTAGGAGTTATATACAAAAGAAACCAGCAAGCATTGTTGAAATGAAATGCAAAATGTCACTGCTAGGTCTACTGTCTGAAATACCTTTAAAGTAAAATTAACAAAACCCCTTAGAACATATTTCCAAGTTTACAAGTCAAGTCTCAGAAAAATCAAATCATGTCCAAAAAAAATTCTATAAAGCAGTGAAAGGCATATATACATTTTCCTTATGAACCTTGAGATTTCACTCTTTTAAAAGTTGCTAAGTTTCAATATCAGTTTATTTGCAAGACAACTGTTTATCCCAATAAGCTCACATCTTAGATACATTTCCCCTTTGATTACAAATAAAGCACTGCACATTTTTTTTGTTTTAAATCAAGGCATATAATCTTATACTATGGTGCCAGGTATGCACAGGTCACGTTGTGCTCATTATCTCAAACAAGGTAAGTGCAAACATACAGATTTATTCAGATTTGCAAGCATGCAACCTGTTACTTAACTACATGAATACCTTCTCTCCTAGACCAAACTAGTATCTATATGTTTGCTTTCACGAACCTAGAATCTTTCTTTTCAGGACTCCTAAAACAAGCAGTGTCTTTGAATTCTGAAATGACACAAATATCAAGAAAAGTCCACATTGTGCAAGAAAGCAGCAGCTATGTTTCTCAACTTGGACTAAAAATGTAAAGAGAAAAACAAAAACCGTTCACTGAACAGCAGATTAGCAGTAATGTTCCTCATGAATCGATAAGAGTGCCTGATGCTGAATATCTAACAGCAAATGCTGAATTTGGGTTTAATATTTTAAAGGTTTATTGGAGTTTTAAGCTTCTTGCTGTGCTGGTCTCTTCAAATCCCTGATCTGTTTAACTAAATAGGTCTTCTCATCATTAAATTGTTCGTCCTCGGTCCTGTCATTCTGAAACTTGCTGAGGAACTCAATAAGTTTGGTCTGGTTCTTTAGAAGGATGTCTAATATAGGCTGTGTCTTGTTAGGATTGGCTACAAACACCTGCAAGAAAATGAAAGGCATTGAGCACAACAGCGAGAAACAAAAGGTTAAGTTAAAAAAGAAATTATCTACCAAAATACTGATGATGATAAATTAAAATTATGTTTTAATTATTTCAATATCCCACCAAAATACTTCAAGTTTTTTAATAACATTACTTTTTTTTTAAATCAGGGCATAAGCTGAACATCAGTACCAAAGTAAATCTAGTCTGTGGGAGGTGACCAGCCTCAACAGCCTCTGCAGAAACCACTGCAGACACTTTATGGTTAAATTCTATGGCAGATGCATGGTTTATATCATGTGCAGCATCTGATGGGAATCTCACACTTCACTGCAAAGTTTTAGACCTCCAGTTATAACTCTTAGCAAAGTCAGAAGCCATCTGGCATAATGTTCAAATCACAATCCAGGTGACCTGACTGAAATACTGCTCTCTTTCAGACATAAAACCACTTTTGAACCCCATGATTTTGTATGGAATCATGCATTCCTCCTTATCTCAATGCATTCAATTCCAAAAGTTTCTGAGAGATGTTACTCTGACAACCCCATGGAAGTCCCTAAGTGGTTTCTAAATGGTTTTCAAAAGATATGCAAGATATCTATTTGTAAAGATGGATCATAATCAAGCAAACATCAGTGCTCCCTTTATTTAATCACTCAGCAGACATTAAGGTCAGCTCCATTTAGGCTCAGCTAAGCAGTTTACTCAATTAAACAACTTCTGGTCAGATTGCTTCTGTTTCCTGGTGGGCTTTTGTAACATACCTTGAACACATGGAAGGCCTCAAACTGAATGTTACGACTCTTGTCTCGTAGAAGGTTCATCATTAGTTTGAGATTTTCAGGTTTACTGATGTACTTTGTCATAATTGTGAAGTTGTGTCTGTCCAGTAACAATTCACCGAGAAGCTGAAGGCAGAAAAGAATGAAAAATGAAAAAATTACTAACAGAAGAATTAATTTGGATATATATATGCTTTCAGAGCCCCTGAAGTGGTGTGGTGCTCTGGGAATGCAGCACCAGTGGTCAGGAGACAAAGCAGCAACACAACTAAGTGCCCTAAATTTCCATGTGCAGGTGCACATTTTCCCCTTATTTCAACTACACAGTTTCTCCTTTTCCTCAGAAAGTGAAAAATCACAGTTCCCCCTTGTTATGAATTTGAAAGAGAAATCTTTCATTTTTTTCCCCCATGACTTCATTATATTTTCCACTTATACAGA
Source organism: Arremon aurantiirostris (assembly GCA_035583995.1). Classification (NCBI taxonomy): domain Eukaryota; kingdom Metazoa; phylum Chordata; class Aves; order Passeriformes; family Passerellidae; genus Arremon; species Arremon aurantiirostris. The sequence continues at coordinate 24,247,863 of JAXCLO010000013.1, forward strand.
AGCTATTCAGCATAGAAAGAATGTATTTCAAAAAAACCCAAAACCCCAATAAAACAGGTTAGTATATCAAATAAAATATTGACTGTTCTTTTGCTACCTAAAGGGTTTAAAAGGATTTTGCCCACAAGGATCACCTTTGCTGCAAGCTCTGCATTATATTTATAGTCACTATTTCTTACCTACTTGAATGTAAGATCAGTCTTGCTTTAGGCACATCATGTGAATCTTTGTTAAATTATTTAAATGTAACCAGACTTGTTGAAGGGAAAAAAATCAATCAAAATAAAGAAATTTGAGGAGCCATTTCTTCATAGGGAAAGAAATTACTTTGGTCTGTGCTGGACACTAAGATATGTAACAACTGGACTAAAAAAATTAGCTGATCTCAAGAATTAAAATGTCTGAAGAGTTAAAATAAATACTGTTCAAGGCTGTTACAGAAGCCATTTCAAATAAAGTTAACTCACCTTGAAAATAAAGGGAATCTCTTTGCATTTCAGAAGAAAATAAAAATGCCTTACCTTAAGTGACTGTCTCTTTGTCACGTAATTTTCTGAATGAAGTAACTTCTCATATTCACTGAAGAACTAAACACAGAACAAAGAGAAGGGTTAGCACTTTTTCAAGTGTCATAGGCATCTTCTTCCAAATTATTGCAACAAAGTGGAGAAGATGCAAATCCCTAACAAAACCAAACAGAATCTGAAATCTCAGTGGGTTCCTGTAACTACACTGTCACTACGTAGGCTTTTAAAGCATATACAAAGTTAAACATTGAATATGATTTAAAGTTAAAATAGATAATATACAGTTACTATATATTATATTAAAATACAATAATAACATAATATAACCATAATATAGTATAATTATAATATAATTATAATACCATTACATTATATTATATATAATATATTTTATATATTATATATTATAGAAAACATAACATAACATAACATAATATAATATAATATAATATAATCTGCTGCTGTGGAATGTGGCAGGTGCATCTGTGATTGGTCTCATGTGGATTGTTTTTACTTGATGACCAATCATGGTCCAGCTGTGTTGAGGCTCTGAACAGTCACAAGTTTTTATTATTCATTCTTTCTAGCCTTCTGATGTCTCCTTTCTTCTTCAATAGAATAGAATAGAATAGAATAGAATAGAATAGAATAGAATAGAATAGAATAATATGAAACATGGACTCAAGATTTTCATCTCTTCTCTCATCCTTTGGACCTTCAAACACCACCACACATGGCAGATTCAGTTTAGATGTAATGTAACATAGTGTAATGGAATACAGAATAATATAGTATATAAAGTAATTAATTAGCCTGCTGCTATCAGTGGAGTCAGATGCATCATTCTCTCTCTCCCCCTGGTCGGGGTTCCCTGTGAATTCCACAAGTTCCCAGTTCCCAGGGACTCCCTGGAAAGCACAGCACGGGCTCCCTCTGCAGGAGAAGCCAGGCTGGCTCCCACAGAACCACCTTCAGTGTAAGACTCTGATGTCTTGCACTCACCAGAGCAAATTGATTTTTCAATCTGTGCAGGGCTTTTACAAATCCCCAAGGGACCAACTGGAGTTGCAATTCAGTGTGTCAAAACCTGAGGACATCACCAAGTCAGGGAGGACTAAAATAAATACTTACCTTGCTAACTCTTTAGGTTTTTTTAATATTGTCAAGTTTTACTATTCATGTGCAGTCTAAGTTTCATGGCTGTTACATTGTTAAATACAGTTTCACTGTGACCTTTTTTAAAAATGCATTCATCAAAATCTCTTAAAGTTTCAGAAACTATTACACAGCAAGAAGAACTTTGCTTCAAAATAGATGAAGAGGTGAGCTAAGCATCAACTCTGCACATCCAATTTCTCAAAGCCTCTTAACTGGTTCCCAAACAGTGCTTGAAGCATTATTCAGTAGATATTTCAGGGCTAAAGCAAGTAGGCAAAAAGGGAATAATAATTTTTGTCTCCTGTTTAAAGCTGAGTCACTCAGGGGAGATATTTGTGTATTAGTGAACATGCCTGGAGACAAACCTTTAAAAATCAATGTGATCCCAAGTTTGTTGGCCTTGGTTTTGTTTTTTTTTAATTGCTTGTGAAGTCTGAGAGATTTAATCAGAGCAAGATTTAAACACTTAAATATCTTTGTGGAACTGGTTCCAAATAATCTGTTGAAAGGCAAAAGGATGGAAGTCATGTAGCTGAAAATGTCAGGATAAATGAAACTCTCTAGCATTATTTGTTTTGGCTTTGGGGGAGGGAAACTGAACCCCAAGTACAGCTGATTTAGTACTGTGTGGAAATCCCCAAAACCAGAACTACACAAGGGAAAAAACCAATTTCTTCAAATAAGATACACAGCACCAGAGAGCTCTAAATATGAGAAGGTGTCTGCTCACCCTATCGTAATGTTGTTCCAAAAATTCTGCACTTAACAACTTGTGTCTTGTAAGCAAATCCTGTAAGAAAGCACAAACCCAGCACTGTCACTAAAAATATTTCAACAGTACAAAGACATTCTCACACACATAAGACATTCAATCCAAAATTCTGCTATTTCATTAAACATGCTGTATTAGGACATGAATGCAATTACCTGGGCACTGCTCAGGATCTTGGCATCCCTTAGGAAAGATCTGTGATGAGTTACTTTAATTCACAGAGAAACAGCCATTTATGTGAAGAGTGCTATTTATGGATCAAGGCTACACTCTGTGCACAACTACACACAGCTGAGGTTAAGACCCACCATTTAATCTTGATTAATATTATGCTTATTGTCCCTATAACTGATTGTTTTAGGGACACAAAAACTGGGCCATAGAAAATTTCCCCAGACAAAGCAACAGCATCAGCCATCCTCAGGAGGAGCTGAAGACACAGATTTAAAGCCCCTGGCATGGAAGCACACTTGCATTCAGGTAATGCATGATACAGCTTACTCTCCAGAACAGGATTTTGGGGAGCAAATGTACTGGATGTATTTACACACCTGCATTCAGGTAATGTATGATACAGCTTACTCACAACAGGATTTTGGGGAGCAAACATAGTGTATGTATTTACACACCTGCATTCAGGTAATGTATGATACAGATTACTCAGAACAGGATTTTGGGGAGCAAATGTACTGTATTGCATTCTGAGAAATGAGGAAGAACAGTGTCCAGCTCACCCATCCCCATCACACCCACGTTCCTCCCCTCTGCCAAGGCTTGTTTTCCAAGAGCAGCACCCAGAGCAGGGGGTGCCCAGGGCAGAGAAGCAGAGAAGCAGCAGCTCCCAGGTTTGAGGAATTACCTTGAAGGTGGCGAAGGCGTCGGACGCGATGTCGAACGTGGACATCTCCACGTATCGGAAGAAGTCGTAGAACTGCTCTGACCACAAGATGATTTTAGCTAGTGGCTCATGCCTGATGCATTCTCTGAGCATTATCCCACAATTGAGAGCAATTTCTGGAGACTCGTACCTATGCACAAAAGCCAAGAGATTCTTTATGAGTTTATGAACTCGCACAAGTTAGCACTGCAGCACCACGTTGCTAATTACAGCCTTCAGTGCTACCAAGTAAACAAACCCATCAAAATTAGAGGTTCCTATTTCTGCATTAAACTCCATTTTTAAATATTTCCACTAAATACTGATGAAATAGCTACCAGTTACAATTACAGCCAATTAAAAGGATTTTCACAAATGGGGAAACAAGACTAAATAAAAATACTTTCTTTGCTCTCTTGTTCCATACTGGTGGGATTGCAGACATCTGGAAAAGCAGGAAATTATTTGCCTTGAAAGCTGTTTGCTTAAACATGACAGCAATTTACATAAACCTTCCATATGAGCGTGAGGGGTTAACAATACTGGACATAAACTCAGATCTCCTCTTCCATTAAACCATTTTTCAGCACATCATGGGGTTCCAGCTTCTGGAGCAGTCACAGCCTCTCACATGCCTTCCTGCCTCACACCTCCAGAATGCTCCCTCCTAAACCAGTGGGAGCTAATTGAAATTCTCCACAATTTCAGGAGAAAAGTATCATTGTGAATACTAAGCATTAACTATATTACTCTACCAAAAAAAACCTGAAATAATTTTCATTAAATCCTGCAATACTCTCCATTCAACCTGTCATGGAGATTTGAAATCTACTGAGCTTTTTGTAATTCATGCCACAGTTTAAATTCACATAAATTTGTCTCAGCTGGATATCAGATGTAACATGTAAACTGCTAAATGCCCATTTCAAACATCCTGACTCATCAATATGAGTTTCAATAACCCCTGGGAGGATAAAGCTCTCTGAAGTGTGACAACACAGACTAAAAGTGAGCACCAATGTGCTGCAGCCCCCATTCAACCACTTACCAATGAGAACATGCTGAAAAAGCAGTTTTCTCTCTCTGCACCTCAAGTATCTTTGCATTCTTTTGTAAATTAGTTTGAAGATGCACTGAATCAATAATTTCTCTTGCATTATGCCACAACTAATATTTTCTTTAGTCCCTCTGACATTTAAATGACATTACAGGCAAGTAATGCTAGCAACAGGCATATCCCACTGAGATGAGTGGCCCTTTCACACACCCTTGATTTATCCCAGTAAGTGGAATAAGTACTCCTCAACTACAGCAAGCTTACCCAGAAGCTGCAGCCAGATTTATAAATAGCTGTATTTTAAAATTTATTAATGTTTGATGAGCTGTCTGTCCCAAAATAACACAGTGAAATCGCAATTTTCAGAACTTTCTTAATTAATGTTACGAGAAATGCAAGCAATTATTTTCTGCTCTCATGTTTGGGTGCTGCAGCTCTACATGTATTCAGTATGGCAGGATCCTCCAATATCCAGCACTGCAGATATTACAAGAGAGAAAGAAACAATTGTCTGACACAATATACCACAAATCATTCTTTTTTGGTCAGGTTTGTGGTGGTGTGTTTGTGTCAATACAGCAATATAAATCACTATGAATAAGAAGTCTAAGACAGGCCAGCCAACTGGAAATTATTGTGGTTAAAAGAAAAAAGAACAGCCTTCAACTGTTGATGAGTAAGTTCACAAGAGAATAGTTTAGAAAGGCTCAAATAGTATACTGAAAGGAAAATATCCTACTAGCCCAATAAGAGTATTTCAGAGTACTAACAGTTCTCAATTTTCAGTTCTCTTTCATGCAAAAGTAGATGGTTGGGGTTCTACTTCTTAAATTTTCCTTTACTTAGGGGAATTACAGACCCCAAAACCAAGGATAAAGAAAATAAAATGAAGCACATTGCAAAGGAAGAGCAAACTTGTCAGAACTCACTGCTTCTCTGTGTATTTACAAAGCCCTTACTTCATGTAAAAGCATATTTATGGTTCACAGTGCACTTACCCTTTCAATAGCATGAATAAGATATTCTGTTGAGTGCAGATGTATTCAACTGTGGGAGTTCTTGTACCAATTTGTCTTCTGAGAATGTTGTTGAAAATTTGAGCAACATCTTTCTTGCCCTGTCAAAAACATCAGCAGTTAAACACAAAATATGGAAGTCCACAGGCAAGTGAACAATGACACATTATCATCACCTCATGCAGCTGTACTGGGGTTCTGCAGTTCAGGCAGCCTCCAGACTCTGATCTTGACCAGATTCTCTTCCTTTAGGCCCATTTCAAATATGCCAAAGCACTCAAAACATGACACCACGTTGCAGGCAGATCAGGGGGAATTTACATTCAGAGCTGATGTTTCAGCAGGTATTTCTATGGAGCATCAATCTCCTGGGCTTATTTGATATTTGATTCTGCTAACAGCAGAACAGTTTTTAACTGTGCTCTTGCCTGGAAGTGTATTTCTTCAACATTCCATTATCCTCTCCCCTTGTCAGGGACACACAATGCCACCATTAAGGGTGTGCAGAGCATTTCCAACTGCAGTGTTAACATCCAGCTTAGAACTGCAACTTACGAAAGTGGAATAAATAAATGAATGAAAAACATTCACAGAAATCATCCACTGACCTAAAATGCAAGTCTCACATTTTTCAGTGCACAACAGCAGTATAAATAAGGCCAGGATGCTGGAATTCAGCACAAATGATACACACAAAAATTCACAACCATAGCAGCAGACAGTGTAAAAGGAACTGGAAATGTTCTTTGTTGTATAAATACACGTCTCCTGTTTGTTTCTTCTGTAGGACCACAGCTGAAGATGACAAACTGGTAGACATCTAACAAAAAGGTGATTATAAACACAAACAGCTTCCACTGTCATTTAAATGCACCATTTAAAAGCCAGGTTTCTGCAATTAACTGTACAGTCTGGACTGCACAAAGACACCTCCAGGATTATGTTATCAGATACATTCCAGAAAAATACCAGGCCAGCTTGTACTAAGCTTGGACCTGCAAATAAAGGCCTGTTAAGCAACTCCACCTACAGGTTCCCTGAATGTTCTACACCAAACCTAGATGTATTTAATGTTTCTTGAGAAGTTCTATCTGTGCTGTAAATCTCCTGAGTAACACCAGGAAGCTTTTGAGTAAAATGCAGGGCTTATTTAACTAGCAAGAATTTTAAAAACATCATCAATTATTTAAAATTCTTTCAGTTTTCTAATCAGTGTAAAAAAGACTGCATGAGAAAGAATGAAATGTTTATGAAAACGTAGGAGGACTGGAGCTTTACAAATGGCATGTTTGCAAATTACCACGGACAGTTTTGCTGGAGTGTTGTTTTCAGGATATAAGAGATTGTTTGTAAACCCTTGTTTTCTCAATTACAATTCCATTGAAAGGCAGCCCAAAGCAACACCAGAACTCTTTGTTCTGACATGAGTAGAGCAGTGTTTGCAGGAATTGCTTTACTCAAACTCCACATAATATAATCATCAACTCCCATTCAGCAGCGCTGCTGCTCGCAGCGTGTGCCTGCAGTCCCCAGCAAGAACAGCATTTCCTTCTCACCATCCCTGAGCTGCCTGTGCACACTGCAACCCCACAGCCAGGTTCTGTCACTTTCTTGAGCCTGGCCAAGTGACCTCATGGCCCAACAAGGCCAACAATCACCACAGCCAGAGGTGAGAGGGACACTATGCTTGTATTGTCTTCCCAGCAGAAGGATTCAGCTCCCCTGGGCAAAAGGCAGCTTTGTTTTGGGTGGGTTTTTTTAATTCTTCATTTAAAAAATCCCAAAACAACAGGACAAGAAAGCCAGTTTCACCAGAGGTACCTTCTCTCTCGGTGCAAACCAGCAAGGAGATACCTGGTAAGTGTTAGGATTGGTTGTGTTGACTGCTTTAGTGGAAAGCAAGCTTCCAGGGAAGGGCAACACTTTAAACAGGCCTGGGCACAAGGCAAGAGCTGGACAGTTACAGTTCTCTTCATTAAAATATCCAATTTGTTATTTTTCTCGCTTTCACTTCTTACTTTTCTATGGGTTCTTCTCACCATAGTACATTTGAGACAGTTAAAGAGTCACAATGAACAGTCCCTGTCTATTAATAAGCAGTCTATTCCTGTTCTACAAGGAAACCTTCTTCAGAAATGAGACTGAAAGGGAAAAAGAGTTCAGTTTGTCACTGAATAACGTGCAGCTATGGTGGGAAACCAGAAAGAAAAAATTCCAGACCCACTCTTCAAGTTTAAAAACCACCAGAAAATCAAATATGTATTTCCATCAGTCATGGAAAAATTGCTTCAAATGCAGTATCCCCACAAAGGGTTACTGGGATATCAAAGGCAACATCTGGCTGGCTTTGTAACAGCTGGGAAGCCGGAGCACATCTGGAGCACAGGTGTGTTGACATGAATTCTAGGTACCAACAATAGCTGGACACTCTGCCAGCTGCCAGCCATAAAAAGCAGATGTGGTTCAGCCTAGAAAGCATCAATGACTCCTCCTGCCTCCAAGGGGAACCATCACATCCTCCTGAAACAGAGCAGCAGAACAGGCAGGAAACAACTCCCAACCCTTCCATGTCCCCTTAATGAAAAGCACAGCTCTCCTTAATGAGAGCAAGCCTGTGCAAATGGTTCTCATTCTTCATTAGCAGCAGATAATGAAGGTTTCCTTTGCTAATAACTGGGCTGAGTAAACACCAGGCTGATACCAATCTAGAGGTCAGCAGAATCCAGATGACGTTTCATGATTTCCTTTCTGCAGCAATTAAAGGCCATCCCAGTTCAGCATTCCCTCTCAGCTTTCCCAGGTTTCCTTGCTTATTTAACAACCTGAATGTTTTATGTATGGTATAAACATTTGTGTGGGTAGGGAAAAAATACCACTGTATTATAATTAAACACAAATCAGAGGGAGTTATGGGTGGGGTGGAGGGGAGAGAAGAGAGAACAGGGAAGAGAGCCATTGTTTTTGGAATGTCAAATTACAATAAGACTTTAAACTGTTCTGTTTGTATTGTGAGCTACTTGTTTATGAACAATCCCATTTTTAAGCAATCTTAAGTGGGATGATCTTTATGGTTGAGGCTGTGGGGTGAGATGCATGGATTTGGCTCCTTTCCTAGACAACCACATGCCTCTTGTGAGACCTCAGGGAAAAGAGAAAAATCCAATTGTACTGCAACATCTCATACCTAAATAGGATTTTTCTCCATGGTGCTAAATTATTCCATGGGATGTGGTGACAAAAGCCACAGAGGCTTGTGGAGAGATACCTTTAAATATAAGTATTGCTATTTTGAATTGATCAACAAAAACTTGAGGGTTTTTTTTAATAAACAGAAAAAAAGACAAGGAAACCAAAAAAGTTGCATCACTTGTTTCTAAAAAAGAGAGAAATAAAGGACTATGAATAAAACTAACAGCTTTAAATTATGTATTTAAACTTCTTATAAATGTTACAATAATTCTATTCTTTTCCTACTAATTTGATGTAGCAAGATGAACAAAGAGACACATCTTGCAGTACTATGGTTTGTGTTCACCACAGGGTTACTACTAAGAGATTAACCCTTCTGTGTACACAATAATTCAGAATTATTCCATAATTATAACAGAACTGCACCACCAGATTAGAGGTTTACCTGCTTCAAATCTGTGTTGTTTATATGTCTAAATTCACAGATTTTATATTCCATAGTTGCTCAGTCTCTTCCTAATGGATGTGTCATAACCACAAAATAAAAGCTGAAGACTGAAACATCTAAACCATTGAAGTGGTAGGAATTCAGATGTGTTTATTTTAACACAGAGAATGTAAGAAATGTCAAACCTCCTTTCTTACCTCAAAATCAATGAGCTGCAAGTCAGCTACTAGGGTACTAAGAAGACCACTGTTGTACAGCTCCTGAGCAAGCTGTGCCACAGCTTCTGTTTGGGGTTCCTTCTCATTTGTGCCATACAAGATTTCTTTCATGGCAACAAGGTTTTTTGAGACCTCCTCTGTCGCCTAAAGAAAATGGGAAAACAATACAGTTAGAGAACAATGCCATTTGTCTTTCTGAATGCACACTCCTTTATTCTTAACATCTGCAAACTTCCACTGGGGGGGAAGAATAATCAGGAAATGACAATCTGGTAAAAAAACAATAGATATTCTTTCTGCACATAAGACTGTTATGAGACTGGTATTAAAAAAAAAAAAAACCCAAACAATACAGAGCAGAGGCAAGACATACACAATTTAGTTACCAAAGGTAAAAATCTCTTCCTTTTTACTGCCTTTTAACTTCCCATTCAAAAATCCCCTAAAGAACAGCAACAGGATGAAAAGAACCTGACAAAAATTCCATTCTGTAAAACAGTAGTGTAGGATCAGACTGGAAAACATGACCTGGAGCCTCATGCCTGTGCCTAGGGAACTGCTCAGAGACACCAAACACATCCTTCCTGTGCATTTTGCACACATCAGGTTTTGTCAAATACTAGGCTCCCATTCCAGTTACTGTGGGTGAACTCTTTCAACAAACAAAACCTCAAGGAGATCTTTAACTTTCAGGTTATCTCAGCATCAAGAACAACCTGGCCAACAGACCCAGAAAGAGATACACTCAAAAGGACACAATTAAGGGTCTACAACCCTTCCCCTGCTTGAAGCCCACTTTACAGAAGCCAGACAGGTCTGACTGGTCACTTGTGAGGAATTCCTAAGCTGCCAGGATGAGCTGGAGCAGCATTTAGCAGTTATCTCACAAGTAAAACTAAAAAAAAAATATCAATCAACAAGAATACTTCTAAACACCCACTTCTGAATCTTAAAACACAGTTGTATTGGACCAAAAAAAGAACTACTCCTTTCAAAATATATGTTTACTGAGCTTGGGGGCAAAATGCTGAAAATGATTATCATAAATAGCTGGTTTAATTATAATGGTTCTTCACATGCCTAAAAAGTCTGAATGGTTTGTAAGTGCACTGATGTTTAGTAATTAGATGAACCTGCCAACAAAGTATGCATACACTTGAATGTAAAGTATTCATGATTGATAGCTTACAGAAAATTAATCAAGTGAAAAAATTACCACTTCCTGGACACTGCCAGTCTCACAAAGAGTGCGTAAAAAGATTTCTCATTTGTGCTTTTTATCCAGAGAGGCTTAGGATCAGCACGACCCATGCACTATTCGAGCTAAAGCCATTCCAGCTTTGCTAGGTATGCAAGCAAGGACTCCATGACCTTTAAGGAGGCTCTGTATCATTTTTAGCTCCTCCACAACTTTCCACTCCCTGTCACTTCAGTTCCTAGTCCCAGTTGTCTCCTCCTCACTCGAAATCCCAAGGGTTTTTTCTGTGCACTGCTGGTCAGATAGCAAGAAGCAGGTGCTCAGTAAGAGCACTGATTCACAGCAGCTCCTCAAGAGGTGAAATGGGAACACCAGCTCCCCAGGAGCAGGATTACACCACACAATTGTTCTCTGGAATTCAGAGGAAGCAGCTCTTGTGCAGAACAGGAACACCTGTCAGACACGAAGATATGAAGAGATATCTTTGATGGATGGCTACCAAGGGAAGAAGAAGCAAAGTCTGTCCCTGCACACTAATGTAGAAAGCAAATGAAAGAGGAAGAAAGGCAGCTCAAGGAACTCCTATTTCAGCTGAAACCATGGCAGTATCGAGGGCATGCCTGTCATTAAGGAGAATGGAGAATTTGTCCTACCAAAACCCCAGGGAAGAGGACAAGCATCCCAACCCCAAAACTTTAACAACTGCACTTGAGAGCTCTCCCTCACCACCAAGACAGACACCAGCAATGGAAATGCTAGCAAACCAGGCAGAAAATAATGCAGTGTCTCCAAACACTGAGGGTTTACAACACCAAAAAGCCTTCTAGCCCAACATGAACATGCAGTTTGGGAACTTCAGTAGAGGCAGGAGGACTCCAGTGCTCCTCACAGCTGCCAGGACCACCTGCACGTGCTTCACTGGAATTGGCACAGAGCTTTAGTGGGAAGCAGCACTTAGAGACACAAACCACTGAGTCACTGAGCTTGGGAAAGACCCTAAAGCTCAAGGCTGCCAAACCACATCCCTCAGAGGCAGCACAGCTCAGGCTGGAAGGTACTGCTTCAGACTACTGAAATTATTCACCCAGTACAGGTTCAGAGCTATATGTGATTAGCATCTTCCTAACCTTCATAAACATAGAGAAGTAAATTCTTTCTTTCTTTTCCTTGCTTTATATTCCACTTTTATAGTGTGGCTTGTCCTCAGATGGTATTGATTTTCTGGCACCAATAAATTTCAAATATGACTTGCCATGACATTTTCCTCTAAAATTCAGGTTGTTCCTAATCAATGTTGATAGCATATAAATACAGATGTTAACACTTAAAAAATAAAAATTATAACATATAAAATATATTCTGTTTTATATATACATATATAGAATATATACTTATACTCTCTATAAAATATATAGAGAGTGTGGGTATTCTGAACATATAAAATAACCCTGGTCATACATTGTACTGGGTATATTTTATACATTTGTAGATACGTTGTCTGATTGTTAGTTCCACTTTTGATCACGGGTTTTTGGATGAACCTCATTGTGTATTTTGATCTTTCTGTCTAGAGTTTTTTTCCCCTCTTAAAAGAGATCAGAGCATTAGGCAATTTAGATCTCAGTATCTTAGAAAATCTTGCAAGTAATGCTAGCCAAGTTTCTCTTCTCTTTCTTGATTTTGTTTGTTTTTAGTGGTTTTTTACTTGGTTCTTCACACCAATATTTAACATAGCATTATATTTTTCAGTGTAACTATCTAAATTCCATTCTGCATCTGAAATGGCAAAAATAGGTCTGCACATCTTGTATTTGGAATATGTCAGAGAGTTCATGGAATGTACAAGAGTAAGGAGGTTTCAGAAGTTTGTCTGAGTTTATTTCTAGTCCTTTTGATGTTGAATTTTGGAGTAGAGGAACTACAAGGATGTTATATTTTATGCAGTGTAGTGCATTGACAGACATTGGTCACTGATATAAAACTTCCAGAAAACCTCAGTTTCCAGAAGATTCCCAGAAATGGAGCAGGGCAGGTGCTTTGATGTGTGGTGGTCAGACACTGGCACAGGTTGCCTGGAGAGCTGGTGGGTGGAGGGTCCATCCATGGAGCTGCTGGGAGCATGGCTGGCCACAGCCTGGTCAGCCTGGCAGGACTGAGGTGGCCCTGCCTCGAGCACCCTGATGGCCTCCTGAGGTGCCATCTGAGGACAAGCCACACTATAAAAGTGAAATGTAAAGCAAGGAAAAGAAAGAAAGTATTTACTTCTCTATGTTTATGAAGGACAGGAAGATACTATTCAAAAATAAAAGCAGACACCATGAAGTCACACATATGACTTACACCAGAATAGCTGCATGTCTTTATAGCTATGGTTTATTGCAGTCTCTGGAAAGATCAGTGAAATACCCTAAAATGGAGCATTTCCTGAAATGGCAAGCAGTGCAAACCCCAAATACTCTATCTAGAGTTGTACAGCTGGATTACTTGGGCTTTGTGAACAGCAGAAAAAGATAAAGAACACATGGGAGTCCTGAAATATTTCCAGAGAGCTTGGCAGTCTCCAGGCCCATGGAACCCCAGTGCCTGGAGGTTCTCTACCCATGGATAATGCAGTTACAGAAACTGCACTGTTAATGAAAACATGCATAAAAAGATAAATCAGATATAGCTCTGAACCTGTACTGGGTGAATAATTTTAGTACTGTAAAGCAGTATCTATCACAACTAAAAATCATTATTTCAATAAATGTATTAGTAACTACATCAGTGCAGTAGCACATCTAAAGGCCACAAATTATTGTATGATTTTCCAGTGAACAGAAAAGTTCAATTAGAAGAGAAACACATTGTCTCACCTGCCACATCCTAAAGCAGGCTCAGCTTTACCCCTGAGTAGCAGCCCCACACTGGAGGCCAGGCACATGACTTAACCTTTAGCCTTCTTTCAAGCACAGATTAATGGTACACACATGCGTAACAAATCCAGGATTTTAGTGCTTTGTGAATGACAGCATTAACTCCCTGAATGAAATCTGACCTCTGGCAGCATGGCACAGCATCACCCTGGCACGGCTGAGCCAAGCAGCTCATGGTGCTGCCAGCACCCAGAGGAGAGAACACCCACAGCAGCCTGCCTGGGGTCACAGCAGGGCTCCAGCAAAGGGAGCTGTGGGCCAGGGCAAGCCAAGGTCACAGGGTAGTGAAGAACAACCTGATTGCATGAGTAAATATTTACCTGCAGCACAGTAAATGTGTGCCACACACCAAGGGAAGTGGAGTATGAGAAAAATACTGCCATCAGCCAAAGAGGAGGAAGAGATGTGAATAAAGACTAACTAATGGAGTAGATCAAGGGTAGGTCCTGCTTATGGAAAAGGAGGTTTCCTTTCCCTTCCCTCTAGGCCCCCTTTCTGAGAGAGCACAGGCAATGGAGAACAAGCAGCATAAATGATGAACACTTTTCATCAGTTCTAAAGCACGTGACATCTCATTTCCCTTCCCAAACACTGACAGACAGCAAGGCACAACCACTGTGCCAAGCACAGCAGTGCAGCAGCAAGACCAGAGCTGTGGCACAGAGGGAGCTGGGACAAGTGAGCCACAGCCCAGCTCCTAAACGAGCACCACATGATTAAAAGACATTTCAAATGGCCTGGAGAACTACCTGGTTAATTTTTCTCCAGTCTTCACTAAGCTCAAAAGCTAGATTAACATGTAACTAGGATACATTTAAATTTCAGACTTTTGATTAGAAAACAAATTTCCCAGCGTTACAGGGCAAAATGTTTCATAATTGAACAAGACATTACTATTGTTTTATATCTTTTACTTTGAAGAATATCTTCTATTTTGATTATAAAGAATGGACAGGAACACACATTCTCCAAGAGTTTAAAATTTTTATTATTTCCTTTGATTTTTTGTTTCCGCTCAAAAAACATTAATGGTTTTAAATTTCAGCCTAAGCACTGAAAAAAAAATGAGGAATTCTGTTCAAGCATAATTACACTTACAACTTCCAGGGAAAATGATTTGTCTAATTTTCTTATAAATCTGTATTTCCAATTGTGCAACAAAATTGTCAAAGAGCATTCTCCATGTAGTAGAAAACTCAGTATAAGAAATGAAAGTGTATAAGAAAAGTAGGTAGTCCCTTAACCCAAATGGGTATTTTTACAACCAATACTGGGGTATTTAGCATGCTGACCCAGCACTGAAATTGCACCAATGATATGTGACAGGCTGCAAAAGCATACCCCTGGATCAAACAGCAACAATGACAAAATTACTGAGACACACTCTATTTTATACACATCCCATCACTAAAAAAGTGAAGTCATAAAAACAAGAACAACTTTTGCATCCCCCTCCCCTTTTAGTATCAGGCAGCAATTTTTGTGCTTCATGTAGAGTGAATTTCTATTTCTGTTCCACCATTAGCCACAGAACCCACCCTGCCACCAGCACAGAATTCTTCTCCAAAGGAGGCCAAAAAATTACATGGCAGACAGGATCATCATAATAAAAGGGATAATGAAAAAGATGCCTAAATACTGAGCTATGGGCATAAAGATATGTTTGTTCTTTTCCAATAAAAGCCACTGTCCTTTAACTCCAAATGCACTCCAGTCATTTCTACAGACTGGACAGGAAGAGGGCACAAATTCAGGGTGTCTGCTCACAGAGCTGTGCCCTCAAACATCTGATGCCTGGTCCATAAGACACTGCAGAACTTTCTCCATCAAACCAGCAAACCTCCTGAGCTAAGGTGTCACAACCAGAGTCACCTTCCTAAGTCCTGGCTTGCCAAGGAAACAAACACTTCCTGATGAATCTCTGCAGGGAGATGTGGACATTGGTGGTGTGGGTGCTGGGGTTCACCAGCTCCTTTGTGAACAGCAAGGATGATGGGGAACAGCAGCTCCATGCCCAGGCTCATTGCCCTGGGTGTCAGGATTTAACCCTCCTCACACTTAACCCAGTGAATGTGGGCTGCCTTTGTTCTCCTGCAGGCACAACCTGTTACCCTCTGTCTGACACAGGAAAAACCACTCCACAGGCTTTATTACTTCTTGTCAGAGCAGCAGCCTCACAGAAATGAGCTCTTTCCAAAAGATGGAGGTGTGGGACCAAAGGCCAACAAGAAGAAAAGGTAACAGCAACCTCCAGCTGCAGCACCAGGAGCACAGGCACGTGCTGCAGAACACAGCCACACACCATGGGATGAGCTGCTCTGTCCCCATTAGGGGTCTCAGCAAACAGAGAACACAGAATAACACAGATTTTAAGACCAGGCCACATCTCCAGGAACTAATAATGAAGCCAAGATAAAGGAGGCGGTGCCAAGCCTCATCAGAATGCACCTATCCCTCCTCTCCTGACAGAAGGCTCTTTTAGACAGAAGAGCAGCAGCAAATGAAAACTTTCCAGCCTTCACACAAGCCTGCAGAACAGAATGTAACATTTTTCTCTACAACAGGAGAGAAAAAGCATCAGAGCAAACTACTGTGGTACACTGCAAGACACCTGGAACACACCAGATGGTGGCAAAGGGGTAGAAGATGCTAATTATTAAAGAATAACAGAACTAAGATGGCAATTTAACTAGGACCCTTAGAAGTAATAGTGCCAAATCTAGGTGAAACTGAATGTAGAAGAGCTGGCCACACTCTGCTTAAAAATATAGGTGACCATGAAAAGATTGTGACTCACTCCAATATGGGACTCAGGGGATGCCAAGAATGGCACACAATAGTTAAATAATTCTGGGAGAGGCTCCAAGGAGGGTGCTCATCTCAACCTCTGCCACACAGTTCACCAGGTGGGATGAAGCTGCACTCAGGCTGAACTGTGAGGTCAGTTCCTGTAAAGCTGTAAAAGCCAGAGTGCCAGTTGAGAAGGAAATGACTGGGGACAGGTACACAGCCTGAAGTACAAGACACCCATGTAAAGGAAATTGCACTAGCACAGAACTTCTCACATCTTACTGTGGGCTGAAGAAGAGGCAGGAAAGCCAAAATAGATTCTCTACCCATGAAGACAAAGTTCTTCAGCTTCAGTAAGAGACACTCTGTAAAGATTTGCATGGACAAGCAGAGACAGAACCACTTGTGCAGCAGTGAAGGCACTGTGGTGGTCACAAGAGCAGAACACTGTACAGCTGTGAGCTGTTCATTAAAAGAATGCAATGTCCTACAGTGCCAAATCGTTTGAAATGTCATTATCAGCTGCCAGTGGCGTAAGCCAACCAGCCAACAGCACACACACCTGTTCAAAGGTACATAAATTACCCTTTATCACAGTATAAACCACCAAAATAATTCCTAATTGTTTCAGTTTCAACAGCTGTAAATTCCCCCTTTCCCCCACTGGAACATCTAGCAAGTGGAACATCACAACTGTACCTTTTCTGCCTTTTTGTCAGAGATGTCTTGTTTTTCTAGAACTGCCATGCTCTCCTTCAGGTTTTTCACTATGTCTGCAGGAGACTTGTGGGACTTGCCAAAGGGGAATGGCATGATTGCAAACCACAAGGTCTTCCTTTTGTGGCTCCTGCTTCACCTGGAAAAGGAGGAGAAAGAAAGTACATCAGAAATAGAAACTTGAGCTCTGCAGAACACACACAAAGAGAGAGCAGCAAAGGTATTCATCCATACATGGAACAAATGATCCTTGACAGGTGAACCAGAGCTTGCCATGACAAACTTAAATTCTTGTATTTCTATTTCTCTTGAAATACAAGATACACATTGAAGAACTCACATTAAGATAATCATCTTATGCTTCAGGAGCAAATTAAAGAGTACATTAATTATATCCAAAGCCACATACTGCCACATGCCCCATATGAGCAAGACTTACAAGGATTAATTATTCCAATTAGTGCTGTTAAGCCAAATGCCTTCTCCCATGAGGTGTTTGACACACAGCTCCTGGTGTCCCAGGGCCTGCAGGGACTGCACAGGTACATGCTTTTACCCAAATTCACTTCATAATCAATTTGCAAATGCAAAGCAGACCCCAAGGTGTGCACCTTAGTGCAGGACCCACAAACATAGGCAGGCAGGGCTACAGACAGCAGCCTGAAATACACTCTCAACCTCACACATTTTATGGGAAATAAGATTTGACACCTAGCAGGGATACATAAAGAACTTGAAAACATTAAAACCAACACCTCATGTATCTTTCTCAAAAAGATAAAACATGTCTTACAGGAGAAAGTCTCCTTCCCTAAAAATATCTGGCTCTTGACTCCAAATACATTTATTCTTCTGTATATTTACACATATTTACTTTCACACACACATATACATGCTCTCTTCTGTGTACAAAATAGAAAAGTACAACTGGAATAAATGAGTGTACTGGAGCTTTTGTCACTAAACACATACACCCACATTTAAACAACAATAAAAACTTCTTACAAGTGAATTACACGAAGTATACTTCTACAACTCTAATCTAGCCAGAAGAGAACAGGAAATCCTCCATTAAAAATGCTGACAGTGCTACTTCTGCTAGACACAAAAGACAGCTGAGGCTGGCAGGGCAGAGCAGAGCCTGCACTGTCATTCCAAAGAAGGGGGATTGCCCTGAAAGGTGAATTTCCATCTCTCTGCAGTGTCTGTGTGGTGAGTAACAAGCCAACTCTAACCAGAACATGTTAAAGGATCTTATCTGACACAATGCACTTTGCTCTGATTAAAATACCAGCTCACCCACCAGGAACTCCAAAACCTTACTCCTCATCTTACTCAACAGTTTTGATCAGGGATGAAAAATCTCAATGCAATGCTATTTTTGAGTTATTTCTATTATTTAAAAAAATTAATTTGGCTGGCCCATGGGTAAAACCTTAAAGTTAAAGAAGAACTTGGATCTTCAGCCAAGTAAATTTCCATAAATAGAAATTTCAGGTAAGCAATTACAGAGATCATACATTCACAATTCCATGCCTACAAATGACTCAAAGCATAAGATAGGTAGTTTTTAATTAGATTGCTTCCAGATAGAAGTATCAGCAGGAAGGCTGAAACAAGAACTTCCACCAGCCATTTCCATTCTTTAACAGATCACAAGGACTTTCTGTTGCATTTATTTTCTAGTATGTGTCATTGTAGTAACCTCTCACTCACAATCTGCATAAAGAAGGGTCTGTAACACTGAAATTACAAAAGCAAGAGATAAAAAGAGATCAAAAAGTGCTCACAGGTCTTTCTTTTGACAAGAGAATTTTATGCCTCAAACTTGGTCACATCTAGCAGAACAGAAACCTACAGCTAAGAAAAGCACCACTACTGACTGTTATTTAATACAATGAAAATACAATGGCATTTAAAACAATATTTAAGGAAAATTGTGGTATTTTCACACAGGATTTTTTTTTCCTAGAAAGAGAAAGTGTGAAAATAAACACAATTTCCCCACAACAGAGATGACACACATCAAGTATCACAGCAACATTTAAAATGTTCTCTTTATTTCTCCCTTTGATTACCACTCTGCCAAATAAAGATGAGCCCTGAAAACAAAACTGGACACTTTCATGTTTGTATATCAGCACTGATATAACAGTATTTAAGAACTACTCTGCCTATTCATTCTGGATGATGGTTATACCCATGTAACAGAGAAGGACTGGCTCATCCAAAAACCCATGATCAAAAGTGGAACTAACAATCAGACAACATATGTACAAATATGTAAAATATATCGTAGCACAAAGAGAAATTGCCAGTCTTAATTCCTTGGATTAGGCATTAAAACAGAAGCAGATCCACTAGCAATCAAAACAGCTGAGAGAACAAAAATATATGGAACCATAAAATCTGGTATGGCAGCAATATACAAATAAAATAAATCAAACCAAAGAAAACAGCCCTGCACACTCAATTTCTGGATCAGAACTATGCCCCTCCCAAAGTCTAGAAGACTACATGGATAACACAAAACCTATGGAAATACAGGATATTGATAAACAACTGTCCTCATGTGTGCCAAAGGTCTAGGTTTGCAAAACCTGATTTGCCTCTAGACAGTGCCCATTTTTTTGTTTAAATTAACAATAGTCTGTTGCTTTGATTTATTCCTAAAACCTTCCAGGTTCTGTGTAAATCAGATACACATACATGCACACTCAAGTCATAAGAAGCTTCACTCTATATACTGGCATATCTAGTAGAAAATAATCAGTAACAGCTCCCCAGCATACAGTCTTATTAAATATTTTCTCCCAGTCCAGGAAAGTTCCTGTATGAACCTCTCATAAGCAATTTAGAAAAATCAGGAATGACTGGCAGCACCACTAAGAAGGAAAATCTACATCCTTGATTACTGAAGATGACATTTTGCTTCAAGGTATTTCTTTTATTATAGAAAATGGAGTAAATACACTGTTTATTTCAGTTTTATGACTGGAAGGAATGCAATGGCACTGCTGGGAACATCATCTGGGGCCTCAAGACTGAAGATCCCACAAGCCCTGAAGCAAAATTCTGTTACTGAAAAACCTGGGCCACATCCTGCCAAAGAAAAAAAGAAAAAAAAAAGAAAAAAAAGAAAAAAACCCTGAAAAAAACCCCGAAGAAAAAAAA
>JAXCLO010000013.1:24268018-24286047 GCA_035583995.1 Arremon aurantiirostris
AAAGGGGGGGGAAAAAAAGGGGGAAAAAAAGGGAAAAAAAAAGGGAAAAAAAAAGGGAAAAAAAAAGGGAAAAAAAGGGAAGAAAAGGGAAGAAAAAGGGGAAAAAAAGGGAAAAAAAGGAGGAGCAGCGCTTTGTCTCAAAGCTGTACTTCATGCAGGAGAACACAGACAGGCTGTTCCTTTTTCAGCCCAGCAAAACCACCCCCAGCAGCACCCTGGGCACAATAGACAATGGCAACATCTGTGAGGGATCGGAAAGAGCTGCCCCCAGCACATCTGCAGCCCAACACAAAAAGGGAACAACATCAAATGACATTTTCTGTAAATAAGAATAGGCCTTACATCATGTCAAATGATAACTGATTCACAATACTAGCACCTGGCTGCCTTGCAAATTCAGGATAAAACATTGATTGTGGCTAAACAAAGGATTCCTGAAGGGTTAAAATGCTACAAGTCCATGGACAGCTCTGTGCTCTGCTTTATCTTCCCTTCCCAGAAACCCCACCTTCATCATTTGTTAAAAGAGACCATGGACAATATTATACAAACCTCAGGTTTCTCAGGCATGTCTTTATTTCACCAGTATTCAAGTAGGTTGAAGTGACAAAACTTAAGGTCCTCAAAGCATTGGGGTCCCAGCCACACACAGAAATGTGATGTTGATTTATCAATGCCAATGGATCATCAAACAACAACATGGCACATGGCCAAACACGCAGAGATTGAAGTTCCACTGACACACTCAGGCACTTTGGGACATTGGGGCTTTTGGGATAACCAGAGATAGAAGCCCCACTGTTGCTGATAGTATATAACTTCCAGCTCTGTCAATGCATCAGGCATCCATGCAGTTTGCTTTATCTAGAAGGCTTTGTGATTTTTGATTCACTGGATTGACCACACAATCAATACTGTCTGATTTAAATCTGTAAGATTTTAAAGTGTCTGCTGTGAGGACAACCCTCCAGCAGAAAAAAAAAAGCCACAGGAACAAATACAGAAGCATGATAAACAAATTCCTTTTTTTAAATTAATTTATTTTCTCTAAAGAATAAATACACTAGCCTGGACTATGGTCTGTCATGTAGCTGAGCTTTTTTTTGTTTGAAGGGTCAGAAAATATGCTACCTCTATATCAGAAGTGTGTGCCACTGTTTAAACCCTGATTACTTACTAGAAGAAATGGTTTTTTTTCTGTTGCAGGAGGTACATTTTTGTTACTGTAAGAGGCCTGCATTACTATTTTCAGAACAATATAGGTACAAGAAATGGTACAATTACACTCCTGACTGCACTAACACGTGTAGTTACTCCACAGACAAATGAATTTGTAGCACCCAAGTCACACCAGCACAGACTTTGAAAGGGAAGAAGGGAAAGGGATTCAATTGAATGGAAAACCATACCAGCACCATGAGCAAGGACACAAACTCAAACCTTATAAATTTAGACATACCAGGAATTTACCACAAAATAAAGCTTAAACTTTTTTTTTCTCTGCACAGAAGTATAATCCATAAATAAAGCATTATTTAAATATCCACATATATTCAAGCTCCAGAGAGCAAACCACCATCTATGCCCATGCAAAACGCTCCTTAACTCATGTACAAAAGCCCCACATTTCCAATTCTGTGAAACAAACAGGTGCAATAAACTCAGTCCTTATTCTACTGTGGCCCTCACCCTTTAATTGCACTACATTAACTCCTCACTGCATCTTTCTGCCTTGTTTATACACACCAAGAGTTTAAGGTGACTGCTTTTGCAAGCTCCTCATGAGGAAAAGAGGAGGAAAAAACCCTTCAGCTATTTCCTGACTGCAACTGCACACGTTTAAAAAATCCAAGCCTAGTGAGAGCACCCATCGAACATCCATTTAATGTGCACATAAGAAGAAAACTGCTGCAGATCAAACAAAACCAACATAATTTTAGTAAGGCCAAATAATTACCAGTAAGGTTGCCCGGGGCAGGTGAGCCAAGCCCAGAGCTGATGGGGAGATCCCATTCCCCTCCAGCTCCCAGCACCCCTTCCCTGTTTATGGCCAGATGACCCATCCAGGAGTGAGCCACTCTCCAGGTTACCAGAAAACTAACATGTAAAAGGAAAATAAACAATGAGTGGTGTAGGGAATGTAGGAAACACATCCCTTTGAGCAGCAAGTAGCTGTCAATCAGCTCCCTCAGCTCCTGATCCCTCCAGTAGAACACTTCATGGTGAGGCTGGAGCCAAACCAACAGCAGGGCTGGAGGGGCAAGGTCACTTTCCATCAGTTATTTTGAGAAGCCTGATATCTGTCCCAGTGCCCAGAGTGCTGACTGAACCGACCAAAATGGCAGAAGACAAAGCCAACAGAAATGAGGGGCAATAAATAAAAATTCTGAAAGGTTTTTAAGACAAAGCAGCACAAGGCACCTGAGCTGTGAGCCACAGGCAGCCCGAGGAGGGGATGAGGAGGGGGCTGAGGCAGCCAGGAGGGAAGGGCACAGCAGCTTCTCCTCCTCCTCCAGGTAGAGGGAGGCTGCCAACTCCTATCCTGAAATCACATCATGTGCCAATTACCTTCCACAGTGCTGGCAACACATAGGAGAATGGCTTAAGCAAACACACTTCAATAAACTGATCAGTCTACAAAGGCAAAATACCAAGTTTCACAATAAACAGTTGGGGTTGCACTGTATGTGGATTTTTAATAGACAATTTATCAGCCTATTACTGACACAGCATGTTGCATCTTGCTAAACAGGGGCACACTGTTATTAAAAAAATATATAATGCAGCAAGCTCATGTTTGTCTTGATAGACCTGATGTCCCTCACAACTCACTCTTTTGCTGAATGCTTCTTGATTAACAGGGATCATTAAGCCAGCATTGAAAACAATAACATAAATCAGCTTTCTTGAGGTGTAATTGCTACAAGGGGCTGTTAGCTCAGCTAGAATTCACCACTGTGAAGTCTGGTTGGAATGATAAAACCAGGAATAGATCGAGAAATTATGCATTTTTAAAAGCACTGTCTCCCTCAGACATGCCCAGCATCCCAGAGGAAGACTGACAGCCATGCCTTTGATCCAAGAACCATTTTTTATGCAAGCTACCATGCTCCTTGGGAAAAAAAAATATGAGTACTTCAAAGCCAGAAGTGACACCTTATTAGCTATTCACCCTCTTGTACAAGATGATGAAATGTCACAGCTATCACTATTTAGCCAGCTGAAGCTCCTGCCTGTGCTCTGTCCCAGACACGTGCAGGACAGCAGGCAGGTGCCACTGGGAAGCAGCTGGAATATTGCTGCCAGCTCATCACTGCAAATTCCTGCCTAGAGCACAATTCCTGAAAGGCCTCAGCACTTCTGAGTGCATAAATGCAGTGACTGAGGGCAGCAGCCATCATTTCCTTCACTGGGTTATTTGAGTACTCACATTCCTCATTAAAACATTCTTGCACATTTTTCATGGGCTGGGTTCTACTACATCTTTCAGTATCATCATTCTGGATATTTGGTTTCCCACTAGATGAAAGGATTTTCCAGAGCTTCAGTATTGTAGTAAAGCAGTTCTTTTCTTTTGGATATGTTAAATGAATTGAAACTCAACAGCCTCTCATCCAAAACATGTGTCTAGCAGAGTTTATTAATACATGTTAACCTGTAAAACTTTCCTATCCCAAAGGAAATGAGACTGATAAAGAGCAGGAGCCACACCACAATGAACTGCTCAGTGTAGCCACGGAAGAGCATGGCTCTGCTTGTAAATGACAATTACTGATAATTTAAAAAAATTAATAATTGCTATCCTCTAAATACTTCCACACACCTTTTCAGTATTTCTTTCAATATAACTTTAAAATACGGATAAAAGAATTACACCAATGATCTGTCTGGATCTGTTGTGATATTGATAATTTTGTGAGGAATATAATTCATACATACAAGTTTTCTTGAAGGACAGGCATGTTCATCTCATACTTGCCATGTCCCACCCAGCACAGAAACTCAGCATCTTTCTTAAAATTCACTATTGACATATTCCATCAAGTCTGCAGCACACAAAAGCTTTAATGTGATTCAAAAGCAGTTTCACAACTCTGCATCACAGAATTATTTGTAGTGTGACCCACTTAAAGATTAAAATGGAAGAAAAAAATCCCCTCTTTAAAAATGGCAAAATTAAAATCATGAAGAAAAAACTTCCTCCTGTAACACAGAAGAACAGTGAACAAAAAAATTAATTCAATGGATTAAAAAGAAAGGGTAATATTGGAAAATAAATTTCTACATAAACATGAAGTTAATAGTGACATAGCTTCTTACTTTCTGAATATTTCCAAACAATTAAAACCCTGGCAGTTCATAGCCCTGCTTGTTTCTTTAGCACCAAATGCCACCTGATTCCTTTCATTAAGCAGGCTTCTCTCTTGCCATTCAATCAATTTACTGATCCTTCTGCCCCTCCAAGAGCCTCCTTCTCCAGCAGACACCTGCACCATGCAGGAAAAAGGAAAGGGCAGCCACTGCAGCCCCTAAAGCCACATTACACTCTGTGACTTGGAGATTGTTACAGAAATTGCAGTTTAACACACAGCTACAGAAACATTAATTATAAACTGATTTTAAATAGCACTGCTGCTTGTAAGGGGCTTCTGCCTAAGCAGAAAAGCCTGTTAATGCTAAAGCTCAGAATGTGAGATCCCAGCCTGTCTCCATGCAGAAGGAAATCCTATGACTCAGCTTCTTTCCCTGGTGTGCTGTTTAGAGTTACCCCACCCATCCATTCCCCACAATCCTTACTGCTATATTGCAATATGGTATACAGACAGGCATGTGAATGCCTCACCCATTCCTTGGGAAGTATGTTTAAAAATTAATAAAAACAATAATAATCGTACAGTTCATCACAAAAAACAACTACTATCTCTAGCACACTGTGCACAAAAACCAAAGAACTTACCTGGAGCTCCAAGGAAAGCTGTCAGACAATATGCCCACTTCTGCCCAGGCAGAAGCTGAAACAATTTTCTCCTAACCTGGTATCCAGTCAATCCCCTGTTGGCTCAGTTGCCCACACTGCATCATCACAAACCCCAGAATATTTGTTACATGACAAAAAATGCTGCAACTCTGTACGTGCCATTCTATCCACCCTTGGAAGCAAAAATGCAAAGCAAGAATCTCCTTTGTAACTATTTCCAGTCCTTTGCATTTATCATTCCCATTCCTTTCCAGAGGTTCTCTTTGTACCAGATTGCCTGATATACATCTAAGGGTCAATTTTGAGACTGAAGCAGTGGCAAAAGTGGAGGCAGAAGGACACTGCAGTTTCATTTCTGATTTATTTCACATCATGAAACACAGCCTGGAGTCCACACGTTCCAAGAACTGAGCTGAGTGTGAGAAATCCCCCAGGTGAAGGACAGGAAACCAGCACCACACACAGCATCAGCACTGGGGCAACAGGCTGGGGGAAAACATCACTTTAAACACAAAAACTTTAAACACAAGGAAGGAGGGTGAGAATCCCAAGCACCAGCACAAGGGAGGTGCACGTGCACTTTTGGCACCTTCTGAACAGAAATTGAGAACAATGAAACTGCAAGAACAGGTCTGGGGTGCTCCAGCCACAATCCTCTAAGGCACAATTTTCTTTAGAGGATATTCCCTCAAATAAAAACCTGCACTCAGTAAAGCCATTCCCTACTAGCACACATTCACTGGATTGGAAGAGACTTTCAAGATCATGGAGTCCAACCCAGTCCCAACCCCACCTGACTACAGCCACCTATCAGAAAGTTGTAGAAATAACAAATCTAGGGGAAAAAATCATAATTAATAAAGTATTTGCCCAAATACAATTTCCATAAGACATGCATCACTTTTAAAACTAACTTTAAAGAAATTCAACAATATTTTTCCCATGGTTTCTTTACTTTCTTTGGAGACCATATTCTGTGGCCTGCTAGTAACTTCTAAAGCTCAATCCAAGTTTTTTAAAATTTAACAGAACATAGCTCTTCATCTAATGTACCTTGAGATCAACACATTTTAAAAAACACAACCTACAAAATAAGATCACTTAAAGAACAACAATATTAAAGCACTAACATTATGAGCAGTAAAGCAGTGACTGTGACACAGGTCAGGAACATCCTAAAAACACTGACTTGGGAAGACACACCAAGGAGAATCCCTCTTCCCACAGTGATTACTACTGGCCCCTGCCACAGGCAGCATGGAATGTACTCCAGCTCTACCAAACTCTGTGTGAGAAGGCTTCCCTTCCAAAAGGATCCATTTGGGAGCTCACAATGTTATACAACTGTGGAGCTCATCTCAGCTCCACAAGGAACAAACCAGGCTATCAAACAGAGCTTATCTACCTGGGCTCACTGCTGTGCTTAGCTGGGCAGAGGGAGGGCTGAAACTGAAACCCAAGCAGAGCAAGCTGCACTGCAAAGAGCTGCTCACAGTCCACAGCTGACTCCTCAGTTCTGCCACTGTCACCTCAACTCAGTAGAGTGACACAAAGATTAAAATGTAAATCACTGGGAGATCAATTCTCAAGAATCTGAGCTGATTCTCACTACACAAAACCAAGACAATTTGGTGCATGATCCAGTGATCCATATCTCCTCTACAAAAGGGAGTTCCTGACAAATAACCTATGGGAGTTATGTACTGACAGAGAGAAAGCAGGAGAGGGCAATCAATAAACAACTGAGAATCATGACACCACCATTATTGGCAATCTTTTCCCTCTAGTTCATTACATCCTCATTCAGTAAAGGAAAAGAGTTGTCCAGGGCTTTTTCTCTTCAATTATCTCTTACCTAGTACTGGGAGCTGAAGCACAGGCAGTGTCTGTGCTGATCCACACGTCATTATCCATCTGACAAATCTGCTTTATGCCACACTATTTTTTTTGCCATGGTCCCTGGCACTTAAAAGACAGTTTTGATGACAGCACAAAGGGTTTACTGACACAGCTCTGCTAGCAAATCCTAGCAGTGCAGATACAGCTTAGATTAGTAAAAACTACAACTCTGACCATGATAACTGCAACTGTGCCAGGGCTTTACTGGTTAAGTACTTTTATAAAGAGTGCTCCTTCCTTCACACTGCCAGCCAGAATCAGTACATCATCAATCAAGTGTCCAATTTTCCCAAGTTAGCTGTGTGGAGGTGCCTTTCAGTACAAAACTCATCCTCAGACAGAATTCCTGCTTCCTCTCAGGTGTGCTGCACCAAGGACAATGTGGCAAAGGGGAGCACATCACAAAGAGCAGCAAAATTAGAGGATAGCCAGGAGATATTTTTCCCCTAATTACTCAAGAATTAATTTCATGAGCATCACTTGAAAGACAAAAGAAAAAAAAAATCAATGCAATACAGGCCACAACACACCTGTGATATCCAGGCACACATCTGTTTCATTGCTACCAAGACATCAGAGTGAGAAATGAACTCATGAGAAGCAGCTGGCTAAAATGCAGCCTGATATGCAGGGTTCAGGAGAGAGACAACACTCTGATAATGTATTATACCCCACAAGGAGTGGTGTTCCCCAGGAGTCACAGCTGGACTGGCACTGTTCAGATGTGTGGGGCTGAGCAAGGGTGGTGGTCACAGCAGGCTGCAGGGAAGGGACATCATCCCCAGGGTGGCACAGGGTGACATGTGGGCTCAAGCAGTCCTTACAGAGCTCAGTGAGC
This sequence comes from Arremon aurantiirostris, assembly GCA_035583995.1. Taxonomy (NCBI): domain Eukaryota; kingdom Metazoa; phylum Chordata; class Aves; order Passeriformes; family Passerellidae; genus Arremon; species Arremon aurantiirostris. The sequence continues at coordinate 24,275,734 of JAXCLO010000013.1, forward strand.
ACAGCAAGTGCAGGGACAGGGAATCCTGAGCACAAACACAGCGTGGGCACAGAATGGACTGAGAGCACCCCTGCCCAGAAGGACCCAGGGGTGGTGACTGGTGAGAAGCTTAAGGTGACACGGCAGTGACATGGCAGCCCAGAAAGCCACCCATGTCCTGGGCTGCACCATGAGCAGCGTGGCCAGCAGGGCAAGGGAGGGGATTCTGCCCTCTGCTCCACCCTGCTGAGACCCAGCTGCAGGGCTGCACCCAGCCCTGGGCCCCCAGCACATGAGGAACACGGTGAGTGAGCCAGAGGAGATGAAATGGTGATCAGAGGGCTGGAGCACCTCTGCAATGGACACAGGAGGAGAGAGATGAGGTTGCTCAGCCTGGAGAAGAGAAGGCTCTGGGGAGATCTCCAAGGGGCTGCTGACAGGGGGACTGGCTTCAAACTGAGAGCAGACATGGTTGGATTAGATATCAGGAATTAATTCTTCCCTGTGAGGGTGCAGAGGCCCTGGCACAGGCTGCCCAGAGAAGCTGTGGATGCCCCATCCCTGGAAGTGTCCAAGGCTGGGATGGATGGGGCTCTGAGCAACCTGGTCTGCTGAAAGCTGTCCCTGCCCATGCTGGACAGTCTTTAAGGTCCTTTCCCAATCTAAACAAGTCAATGATTCTATCATAAAATTATCCCCCTTTAAAACTAAACAACAAACCATTACTGAATAAGTGACCAGATTTTGTGCCAAGCAAAAACACTGGACCTTAAAGTAGAATTCACTTTGTTCTCCCAAGAAAAGAACCAGCCATTACAGTACAGAAATTTCACATGAATAATTTCAACATCACAATATACCTTAAGAGGCTGTAGGAAAGTGCACTTTGCACAGTTCCCCTAAATGACCTCTCTTTCTTCTGCCAGTTTAAATGTTTGGTCTACATCTCCACAGTCACTAATGGAATTCAATTCCTGCTACATGAACCACACCACATCTCAAGTGCCAAGATAGGTGTGCTCCTTTGGGGCAACAGAGAGCACAGAAAGGTATGTGTAATGGCAGAGGTGATGCATCCCAGGATTAAGTGAGTTATCAGAGTCACAAACCTTCAGGAGAGATGAGGTGAGAGTCACAACATTTAACACCATGCCATTGTATTTCACTTTTATAGATTTTGAGGCAGAGGGAAAAGAGATTCAGCTAACCCATGAACTCCATGTTATGAAATGCTCTGCAGCACAGGAATCAAAAAGGGGGAATGATCTAGATTGCTCCCAAAATGTGCTTGAGCTCTTGCCATGGCAACCCAATTAAGAGTCCTTCTGATGACTCACAAGACACCAGTCCAAAGATCTGTGTTACAGCTGGATACCTCAGTCAGCCATTCCTGAAAAACCCAGGTCAAAATCCTTTTCTCTCCTGACACCACCTAAGAGTGTCAGTTAACCAAAGTTATTATATATCAATGAAAACAGAAGATAAACAATGTGTCAGAGGTCTGTGCTGATACATACTACTTTTCATCTCTCTTTCTCTTTTTGGGGACACTTGAGTTCTCTTTCCATGTAGACCACATCGCGCTAAGCAAACCTCTGCTTCCATGAGAGTAACAACTACAAGAAAATGGTTAAAAGTCTTGATAAAAAGTTTAATATCTAAATTTATTGCAGCCAAAACTCCCGAGGTAGTACCTTACAGTTCCTGCTTGCTGTTGACCAAAAGTTTCAAAAAGGATTTAAAGAAAAAGGAGGCTGGAGGGGATCACACAGCAGAAAGGAAAGACACCCTTCCAAAAGAGAGACTTCCCAACTGGTTGGATTTCAAAGCAACTCCCAAGAGCTGCTGCAGACAGGACTCTCCAAGGCAGAGGAGCCTTGAGGGCTCACAGATGTGACAAACAGACACTGTTGGTCTGTCCATACAGGAATCAGCACTCCCTGACACACGGACAGGGCCACAGGTGGAAAACTGGCTGAGAGCTACCTGGCTGCAGACAGCACTGAAAAACAAGGTTTGCCACAAGATGTGACTAATGGGACTAAAATTAGATCAGCTAACATGGTGGGAAGCACCTCTGAGGGACAGTTCCCTTAATTTATCTGCTTAGAAGAGCTGGACTGGAAAAGGGAACTACCAAATTGTTTCACAATACTAAAACAAGAACTCCCAATTTTCCTCTTAACGCAATTACTGTGCAATGCTACCAAGAGAAACTTCACCACTACATAAGAAGTTTCCATCTCTACAAGTTTACCCAAGGAATGATCAAACATTGTACCTGAAATGACTGAAAAAATACATTCTGCAGGACAATAATTCTTCTAAAGGGCTGACACCAATCTTGGGTGGAACAATTTGCATTTTAGCTGACACCTATTCTCCTAACACTGCGTTCTTACTTATTTCAGCTACGTCAGTATCTTGTCAGTATCTTAGGGTTATGTGGAAAAACAAAACAAAAACCCCCAGCCCTTGAAATTATTAATTGGTGCACCAGCTTAACATAATTTTATTTAATTAGGGATTACAAAAATTACTTGAATAGGAGTACAACAGTACAATATCATCACTTTCTATATCACTAAGAGGCTTCAATCAAACAAAAGCTCTTAAATCAAATGATGAAATGGTCAAGAAATCAAAATTCCCTCCCTTGCCCTGATGCCCTCACTGCTTATAATGCAGCCCATAAACTGTAATGCAACCTGTACATTCCGCAGAAACTACAAAAATAAAAGGTATGCAGTGACAATTTTGGAATCTGACCAACCATCCACTAGAAACAGAAGTAAATGAGGGGATTTCACAGAATTCAGATGTACTGAAATCTATTAAAATAACTCTTTGCTACTAAGTCAAAGAAGATTTAAATAAACAATGTGAGAGACACTGTAACTTTTGGATTTTCAAACAATCCCTTTTAGCTCCTAAAATACAGATTTTCGTTTTCCCTTCACAGTCATTTTGAAATTAGTTTAGCTTGGTTATCTAATTTAGGGACTTGCTCAAAGTCTGGATTTTCTGAGTTTTGGTCTAAATCTCAGAGGCATCAATCCACAGCACTGAAAGTCAGAGTACCATAATGAATACAAGACAAGGGTTAGAAACTTCTGTTGCGCTTACTAACATTTTTCAATGCTTGCTAGTAATTCTGAAAGTTAAAAACAGCCTATTTCAAGAGAAAAGCTTCTGTATTTCTGGCCAACAATCATTCTCCTTGTTCACTAAAGAGCTCAAGAACAGCTACTTCTGAAACACAGATTTGACAGTTCTTCCTAGATTTGATAGTGTTAAATCCTCAACCTGCATCAACACAAGGAATGACTGCCAGTGCTAAAGGGAGAGCAGAATGATTCAGACTCCAACAACTCTGAGACCCTACCCAGTACAATTCCTAAGGGAGGCAAAGAGCCTTGCATGGTCAGCCTCAAAGTAAAAACCCAACCAATCTTTGCTGGATGTAAACTATAAATCCAGCTCCAAATGGCTATTAACATTTTTTTTTATTTTTACATATCTACACACACACGTAAGTCCCCAAGCAAGAGGAGAAACTCACTAAACAGAGTTTATTTCTCTTTGTGACAGAAAAAAAATTATCTATAGACAGGCAGGAAGTAATAACTACAGTCACAAATTAAGAAGCCGGGAACTTGAAGTTTGTTTGGTTTTTCCAGGTTAAAAGAATGAAGAAAACTGGCAGAATTTAAAACTTAAATTTTAGTTTTAAGTTTTACTTTACATTCATAAGTTTGTCAGCACAAACAAATGCCCTGAAGTTTTTGTGACTTTTTGGGAAAATATTCCATAACCCTGTAATGAAGAGGCTCTTTTGGATGTAATGATGTCAAACCCGTCACCATAACAGGAGTTAAGGGTAACAGCAGTCAGAGAGCACAGCTATGCCAGGACTCTGCCCAAAATGCTCCATGAATGGAGGCAGTTCCTCCCAGAAAAACTGTTTACTCCAGCTTCACCCTATTACCGAGGCAGCAGGGTTTGGATATTGCTCAATGTCAATTACAGACATAAAACGGAACTATGTTAGTCAATTCTGATGAGTCAATCTACTGCTTTTCTTAGAGATTACAAATCTAAATAATCACCTCCAGAACAGCACTTGTTTAGCCAACATATTCTGCTCTCAAGAAGCTGTCTTTGCTGTCAATCATTACCTCTGTGATGCATGGAAAAAGACTATTTACCCTGATGACTGCAGCTTGTGTTTGCTTTCCGTCATATTTTAGGACAAGCTGAACTTCTCAGGTTCATATTTGAACCCTGAAATCCAACAGCCAACACTTGATTTAAGGTTTTCCAATTCTCTTGATTATTGAAACCTTCACTCATTCCACTGATAAACTATACTAGACTATAAAATTAAAATTCCCACAGGAACTTTTCCTTTTTTAAAGCTGGAAAGCAGGCAATAAGGCAGAGGGCAGCAAAACCAGGTCTCTTGGACAAGAGTCAGGCAGCAGAATTTGATCCCAAATCTTCCTTTCTCCTGAGGCAACACACAACCCAGGTGCCTATAACATGGTCACTGCCTGAGTGTTCACATTCTTCTGGATGAGATTCCAAGGCTAACAACCAACATCAAGCACAGTTCAGGTGCCTGATGGACCAACACCACTGTGAATGCTCCCAAAAAGCACAGGTGGGTCTCCAACTGCCCTTTCAGAAAATCACAAACCTCTAGGGCAGGTGCTTTGGAGTTCCTCATATCTATCCAGATAGCTATGCTTAGACAACTGTATTTCACATCACAAATGGGTGTCACTGGAAGAAAAGTTTAGGAAGTGTGTGTTTCTCAAGTGCTCCAGTAGACAACATGCACAACAAACATCACACACCCAAAGACAGGAGGGAATTCTCTGTGCTTAAGCATCATTCCCTGGAAAAAGGGGGGAAAGCATCATCCTGTTGAAGAACACTGTGAAATGTACTGTCATGAGTATCTGTGACCCAAAGAAAAACCCCCAAGGATCTGGAACCTCCTGTCCTCAGTTGCAGTGTATTTGGTGTATTCACTAAACATGTACATTCAAAGGATGCTATGTGCAGTGAGCTGAAAAAACCTGGAAACAACCACAGAAGGATTTTGTACCAAATCAGTGTAAGCAAAGCAAGGTTTGGGATATTTGCTGATTTTTGGGAAATTAACTTTGCTTTCTCAACATTTGTCTAATATAGTATCAAGCATACACAAAGTCTTTATCAGGAATTGTGCCTCAAGTGACCTCCTCTAAGGTTATCTCTTTAAATTCTCCTGAGAAGTTTCTCCATCACTACCAAACTCCAGTCAGAAGAAACTTGGGACTTGAAGAGCAGGTGTGACAGGTTAGAAGAGCCAGGCATTCATAAACCATGTGGGAGAGACTTCTCAGGCATCCCTGTGTTACACTCAGTGCATGTCTGCATCCCTAAGGCCTCTTTTACAATAAAACCCCCCACATTTTCTTTGCTAAAATTTTGTGCCACTGAGAAAAGACTTTACTTGTGCTTATTCTTTGTCTGTACAATAAAGTCATAATGTTATATGGCTGTTAATATAGTGGGTAGTTTTATAAATTATAGCAATACATAAAAAAAATAAAATGAGATCATCTGCCAGAGCAGTAACTTCACACATAACAGTCAAAAATAAAATATAATGACCAATAACTTTTGGCTCATTTCCACAAGTGTAGCAAAACCTGCTGAAACTGCTTAGGCAGGGGAAGAGCTCAGAGCTCCAGTGCAGCAGGATGCTCTGCATGGCTGTGATCAGCACACACATCTACCACCCCATACAGGGTGTCACTCTGAACTCGGTGTCTACAGACTTTTTCTCACAGCAAACTCCTCAGCAGATGAGCTGAGAAGCTGCTGTGGCTCTGAATGAATATTTGGAAAAATAAATCCATCCATGAGGAGCTTCCCAGGTGCACCTGGCCAGGGAAGTAAAGAGAAAATGACAGAAAGTTGCACAGTCAAAGCAACACTGGTGCAAGAGCCAGCTGGGGTGTGAGAGGGACCTTCCCCAACTCCGTGCAGCTGCCTCTCCTCCCAAATCTATGCACTGCCACGCTTCACTCCAAAATCAGTAAATAAAACAATGAAAACTTCTCAGAAAGGTGTTTCTTCAGATGCCAAGCTGTTTGTCTGGGCAGCTTTAGCAGCCAGAAAAAGATCACACATTCACATTGCACATTTCTGGAAACGCTTCTCCATTTTTTCATTCTGTGTTTTAACACAGATAAACTTCAAAGGAGATAAGGCATTTCACACATGAGTGACTGAACATAAGTACTGTTCTCACAGTCACATACATTCAACTCCCTGAAAAGCTGACAAATTAATTCTCTTTAATTTATAGCCAAGTTCTATCTTAGCTATTTTTAAGTCTCATGTTTCAAATCTTGCAGGGTTTGCAGTTAAAACAATTTGTTACATTCTCTTAGTAAGAAAAAACAATTTGTTATCAATAAAGACTGACTAAAAAAAATACACAACAGGACAAGGATCAAAAGCAGCACAGAGTAATTTTTCACTGATGCAGCCATTTCCCACACTTGGCAATATACCTGAATGTTTTAAAATATTCAATGTTTTAAACATCTATGTAGTAACTCCTAAATATCTTCATCCAAAGATGTTTGTGAACTTAGAAAAACATCTTACACTAATAGTACAGTCCTCTACTAATTATAACTTGCCAGTTTTTGAACTGTCTTGCTATATTTAACTTTTTGGTGAAGAATTCTCTGAGTGTTTGAAGGGGAGGGAAGGATTACAGAGGAAATGGATCTTTAGAAAGGAACTTGGAATTTAACTACAAGTAGCAGAATTTTAATAAACAGAAAGATTAGCTACAACATTCAGTAATATACTCAATTTCTGCCCTTGTAGATAGGCTTAATATTTGCTTCTTTTTAACAAATTTGAAGTCAACAGTCAGGAACTTTTTGTAGTGTCTTTTGATTATATCAAGCATAGCTAGAATGCTCAGACCAAGGGAGTTAGAAAGCAAATTGCAGTTGTTTATTTAAACCTAAGCCATTTACTTCCTAAATTAACACTGTCTGAAAAAAGGAGGCCACGAAGGCTGTTGAGGAACAACCACAGTTATTCCTGTAAACACACAGAATTTTGGCTGCTTCCAGTTTGGATCAATCCTGAATTCAAGCCTTTATGAGGAGTATTTAAACAGGGGCAAATGAATGTGTTATTTTATCACAAGGTGCAATAAGGAAAGCCCATAACTCTGCTCAGGCTAAAGAAAGCCCAAACTCACATGACACCAGTGGAAGCCTTAGGTACTCCTGGTCGTGCATTTAACAGCAGCTCAAGTCCTTTAAAATAATTCAAGACAGCCTCATCTTCTAATTTAACCTTTGTGTTTGCACTTGGGGGTGGGGAGGGATTTCAGCATAAAGTTTCACCTTCTCACTGCAGACATTCAGCTTCCCTTTGGCTCACACCTCTGCACCTCGTGGTGCCAGAAGCATGGTATGGACAGAAAACATGGCCAGAGAGAGAATTAAATATATAAAATATCAATTGTACAATGCAGAAACGGGAATATTTGAAAAATATTCAACTCACATTTTTGCTTGGCACATTATTTACATAAATAGCTGCAGGCTGTTATGGAACTATTAATTTTGAAGGAGCAGATGAGTCAAATCTTATTTTTGATAGGTAACTGCAAGATGCCTCCAATTAGACTAAGATAATCATACTTTAATAGCTGCTCTTGTAATTAAACCATATTACACAGTGTCACAAGTACAGAAAAGCAGGGCCAGAAGGGAATTCAAAAGGCCACCAGGCTTCTTCCTGCCCCCTGCTTCAAAGCAGCACCAGCTAGCACAGCTTTCTGAAACTCCACCAAAAAAATCATTATTTTAGCAAGTTTCTAAAGCCTCTAAAGCACATACAGAGATTATCAGCTTTCAGAAATATTTTACACACACAAAAAAAAAACAAAACAGGCTGCAAACAATTCATGTAAAAAAATCTACGAACACTGAACAAAGAAATTATTCAGAAGGGAAGACATTGGCCAGTAATTCTCATATTCACCAAAATGCCATAGAAAACCTTAGGGCAACAGTCAAGTCTCATTTAACTACCAGCCATTAATTAATAAGAGCTACATGACAATGCAAAATAGATACCATTCCCTCCTGAATAAGCCAATCAAGGAATTCCAAGAGGTGCAGTTTTAATATTATCACACCCCACTGGGAATATACATTTGTCTGGGCTTGATAATACCCAAAGAGTGTAATTATCTCTCAAAGACATACTGTCACAAAGTATTACTCAACTGCTGCTTTTATTTGTAAACACATATATTTTTACAAATATAAATTCTGTTTTACACAGCTGTGCACTCAATGCACACAGAACGCATCAAAATTTCACAACTTTGTGTCAACATAAATAAGAGAAAGTCATGAAACTTAAGAGAAAAAGAAAAATCAATGCTGTCAGCACTCAGAAAAACTCAGCAGCATAGTCCATATGTACAAACTCACATTCTAACACTGTCCTGCTTGTTCCCAACACCACCAGGCACAACCTCTGCTGTCCCAAGGTGCCTCTGCCTGACCAAGGAAAGCCCCAACAACAGCAATGTTACACCTACCGATGAGATCCACATCAAATACAAATAAATTCAAGCCAAAGGCATCCTAGCTGGCTGACCCAACAGTTTCTCACACCACATGAAAACCATGAAGCTAAAACTGTGGAATACAATATGCTTACAGCAGGCAGAAACCTATCAGGACACCATCACACCATTTACAGGTCACCTTAGTTGCCAATTTCTACAGGACAACTGAAAACAACAAAAAATAAAAAAAAAAAAACAATTAACTCCTGAGCCCAGAATAGGTACCATGCTTATCCTACTTCACAAAATATTTTGTGGCCTTTTTTTTTCTTCTGCAGTTAAAGGCATGTGCCACATCAACAGGTATTAGGTAATAGCTATTAATTAAAGGTACACAGTGTTTTAAATAGTAAAAATCTATTATTTAAAAGCTGTGAAACCAAGGTGCGAGCTCAGGATGTTAAATTTCCTCTGCCTGCACGAGCTCCAGGTGTTAAAAAGGGAGGCACACTTCCTGATAAACCACACTGCTAAGGATCTTAATTTAAGAGTTTCTGAGAGGTAAGTTTTAAAAATAACCCACGTGCAGACAAAACTTTGCAACATTTCGATGTTAATCAAATTTCATTTCTGATCTACACTGAAACTGTTCTTCCACGCATTATTTGCCTCACTGAAACTGAAGAGCCTAGGTCATGTAATTTAATCTTTGACTCATCATGCAAATTAAATCACACCATTCCCACAAGACAGCATATAGGTTTTAAATAAATCCTGGGCACCTACATGATCCCTCACCAGAAATTAAAATTTAAACAATTTTTTCAAATACCCAAACAGGATACATCCTAGTTTCAGTACCGGTAGCATACGAGGGATTTGCAGAGAAAAAAACAATGGCAAAACTTTTCTTATGGCACGGAGCAGCGATGAGGCCGCGCTGGGGGTCCGTGGGTCAGTCCGCAGGGAGAGCAGGCTGTGAGCAGCCCTCCCGCACAGCCACGGCCGCGGAGGCCTAGCGGGGCCACCCCAGCAACAACAATTGTAGGAAGAGGCCTCGGGGCCGGACCCCGAGAGGCCGCGCAAGGCAGTGCCGGCCCCGCACCTCCGGCCGCCCCGAGCGTGTTCCCGGGGCCGAACAAAGAGCGGTGGTCGCGGGCAGCGCCCCCGGCCCGGCGCCGCCGGGACGGGACAGCCGCTGCCCCTCCGCCCTGCTCGGGAGCGGCGCGGGCGCTGCGGTTCGCTCCGGGCCGGGCCGTGCGCGGCTTTACGTTGATCGTTCCCCGGCTCGACGTTGGAGCGGCTCGGGGACCGGGGCGCTGCCGCACGGGAAGCGCAGCCCCGGCCGTGCCCTTTCGCTCCGCGCGGCACCCCCGGAGCAGCGGCTGCTATCCCCGAAGCTGCCCTCCGCCCAGGCCGGCGGGACTCGGCCGGTCCCTCCCAGCGCCCAGCGGACAAACGGGCCCGGAGCGCGGCGGGCACCGGCCGGGCCGCGCTACCCGCGGCCCGCAGGGCACGGCCCGGCCCCGCGCCGGACAATGTCCACGGCCCTCGGCCCTCGCCCCCCGCAGCCCCAGTACCTGTGCGTCCGGCGGGCCCCGCCCGCCCGCTGGCGGCTATCGACTCCGGCGCTGCGGCTGCGGCAGAGGCGGCGCGGCCCCGGCTGGCCCGGCCCGTCCCCCCCGCCCCGCGCTCACGGCGTCGCACCGGCCCGGCCCTCCCGC